>CM035227.1:85572144-85834941 GCA_020226215.1 Sindora glabra | reverse complement strand
ATTTGCCTTAAGTGTTGTCATTTCTTCTTCCATAGCAGCACACCACCCACCATGAGAAAGAGCTTTGAAATATGACTTAGGAACAGTAATACTGCCTAAGGAGGCAATAATCCATTTATAACTAATGGGTTATTTACCATCAGGTAAATGCATAAGATCCCATGTCTGATTTGCCTTAAGTGTTATCATTTCTTCTTCCATAGCAGCACACCACCCACCATGAGAAAGAGCTTTGAAATATGACTTAGGAACAGTAATACTGCCTAAGGAGGCAATAATCCATTTATAACTAATGGATTATTTACCATCAGGTAAATGCATAAGATCCCATGTCTGATTTGCCTTAAGTGTTGTCATTTCTTCTTCCATAGTAGCACACCACCCACCATGAGAAAGAGCTTTGAAATATGACTTAGGAACAGTAATACTGCCTAAGGAGGCAATAAAAGATCGAGAAGAAGCAAGTAAAGAAGAATATGACACATAGTTGGAAATAGAATATGGGTGGTTAGAGTTACTTTTCTGAGTACAAGTACGAATACCTTTCCAAAGAGCAATAGGTAGATCCAAATCAGAAGACATAGGAAGAGGATCTGATGAAGAAAAAGCCAGTAGGGGAGATGAAGCTAACGGATCGTTTGGAATAAAGTTTGGACTAGATGTTTGTGGCTTGTCTGGTGGAGGAGCTGCTAAAGGTACCTACACTCTATGAGAGTAAACATATTTAATGGGAGGTCAAATCCAATTCTATTGTGGGGAAACCTGTAGATTTTATGAGGGAAAAGATACAAAGAAGTATTCATCAATAAGTTCTGAATCTGGCAAAGTGGAGGAAGATGGAGAAGACCAAAGAATTAAGTAAATTCAAAAATGTGACATCAGAAGATACAATGTAATGATTTAAGTCAAGAAAAAAATACCGATACCCTTTTTTAGTACGAGAATATCCAAGAAAAACACATTTAAAAGATCAAGGATCCAATTTGGATATCTATGGACGATTATCATGAACAAAATATATACACCTAAAAATACGTGGAGGAATAAGAAATAAGGACTTAGAAGGGAACAAAATAGAAAAAGGTACCTGACTATCAAGGACTGAAGAAGGCATGTGATTTATCAAAAAACAAGCTGTAAAAATTGCATCTGCCAAAAAAACTTTAGGAACCTTCATTTGAAATAAAAGGGCATGAGAAACTTCCATTAAATATCAATTTTTTCATTTAGCTACTCCATTTTGTTGTGGAGTAACAACACAAGATAATTGATGAATTATACCATACTGTGATAAATAAGCTGAAAACTGTGCAAAGAAATACTCTTTAGAATTATCATTTCAAAAATTACGAATAGTTATGTGAAACTGATTTGTAACTTCAACATGAAAAGTATGAAAAATATGAAACAACTCTGAATGATTTTTCATTAAATAGAGCTAAGTCATTCTTGAATAATCATCGATAAAAGACACAAAATAACAAAAACTAGATTTTGAAGCAACTAGGTAAGGCCCTAAATATCTGAATGTACTAACTCAAATGGAGATGAAACCTGCTTATTAATTCTAGGAACATAGGATTAATGATGTTGTTTAGCAAATTGACAAGACTTATAATTTAAATAAGAAACAGATTCTAAGTTAGGGCATAACTTTCATAAAGATACCAATAAGGGGTGACCAAAACAATAATGTAACTGATGTGGAGTGGGAGTCGCAGCAGCAGCAAGAACAATTGATTGAGTAACTTTTTCATCTAGTATGTATAATCCTCCAGATTCATATCCCTTACCAAAAATGTTCTTCATCAACTGATCCTGAAACACACAATAACTAGGAAAAAGGAAAACACCACAATTATAAGTACTTGTAATTTGGCTGACTGAAAGTAAATTAAATGAAAAATTTAGGAGACACAAAACATTGGAGAGAGAAATATCAAAAGTAACATTAACCATACCACTTCCAATAACAGAAGTAGTAGACCTATTAGCTAAAGTAATATGAGAAGGATGTGAGGTATTAAAGGAAGACACGATACCTATTTGATTAGTCATATGATCAGTAGCCCTAGAATCAATGACTCATCTAGAATTGGAATTAGAGAGACATGTAATGAGATTACCTGTTTGAACTATTGAGGCAATGGATTGAGTAGGTGATGACTGTAAGGAGGGCTTCAATTGCAAATACTCAGCACATTCACTATCAGACAATAATTTACCATTGTTTCTTGATTTTTCTGGCTATTAGGACCCCCAAACTTGCTTATCAAATTAGAACCAGCATCCATGATGAATAAACTTATCCAACTAGCAAATTAAAAATAAAAAATTATCAAAAAAATAAAAAACACTGCTTGGAGTCACAGAATCACAAAAAACAACCTCACAGGGCTACTCAAAAACCTTCGAAACAGTGCCTCAGTGAAGATCGTCCCCTTTAGATCCTCCACGCATTGCCACGTGCTGCCTATCTCCTCTGCACGTGGACTTCACGCGTCACCATACACCACGCGTGTGAGTCACGCACCGCCTATCCTGGATCACCTTGCCATGATCTGTCATCTCGTGTGCCCAAATTCTTCTTCTGTGGCCGAAACTGCGTCAACTTCGCCAAACAGCATGCTACTACTCTCCTCTACCACTAAATAACACCTTTGAAATTGGGCTCCCATTGATATACGGCTCAAATTGCCGCTAGCCCCACCATAACTTTAGTCATGCCTAAAAAAAATGAAAAAGAAAGAGAGAAGAAGAGAGAGAGAGTTGGGTTTTCTCTTTTTTTCTTGAATCGGGGTGGAAGAAAAAAATATCTAGAAAGCTCTAGATACCATGTTGATTAAAGGAAAATTTGTAATGCTATATCCTCAATTGAGTTAGGCAGTCACTATATATAATATAGAATACATAGCATAAAACATAAGTGATGTGGGACATAATGCTACTTATCTACTAATAACTTTAAAAATATATGTTAGGTCTTATTAGTGTGTTAGCTTTAGGCTTAAGTAAGTTTATTTTTATTTACTTTAGATTTGAGTGAAGATTACTTAAACCCCAATTATTCTAGGATTTCTCTAAAATGATTTAAGGAGGCTTATTCTTCAATACAATTCAAATTTAAGATTTAAGATTTGAGATTTGAGATTTGAGTTTTTGACCATTAGAATTGAGTAACTTTTGTGAGCATTCTCTTTAACATTCTTGAAAGAACTTTATAACTTGTCAAAGGGATTCAACTTCTATGGCATCTATAATCATTTATCACTCCCCTTCTACCTTTTTTAAAATGTGGCATGAGTATCCTTTTTCTAATTTTAATTTGCTAAATTTTGGAATGATCCATCATTATAGATTCTCATCAATTCCTCAGATTGCCATTGTCACATATCCATAATGGATTATTAAGTGATAGTTTGAATTTAATAATGAATGAGTTCATCATCCCATTATGTTAACTATTAATATGTCTATCTAACATTAGTCATAAAATAGCTCATTGTCATAACCATATATCTACAAAAGGATTTTATCAATTGACTATTTCAAAGAATCCAACCCTCTTTTCATAATGACTCAAGTATGTAACATATAGGCATAAACATTGATATAAAATGCTTAATTGCACAATATCTTATTAATAGTAGAAGCACATGGGACCAATCACACTTTTAATTTTAATAGTATAATGAGGACGTAACAATTATATGAGTCTCTAGCTCTTTTAAAACAAAGAAGAAGAAGAAGAAGAAAAGAGACAAAACATTTGTTTTGTACAAAAGAATCATATTTCATAAAAGGGTTATTATTTGAAGGGGTTTTCATTTTTCTCATTTTAAGGATCACATAACTATAGTTAATCACAAATGGCCCCACGATAGGCCAATGCATCACCAATGAAACTACAAATATCAAACCAATGCAAAAGTCCACTTAAATATTGGTCAAGTTTTATAAAATATTCAATTAGAACAAAACTTAAACATAAGTTAATGTGTGCACATTAATTGTGTCAAAACAAAAGGTACAAAATTAATTAATATTTATTTCATGAAATTTGACCAAAACAAATAATTAATAAAAAAACTCAATATTATATTATATCATTTCAAATAACTTTTCTAGAATACTAGCTACCATACATAACCTTTCTCTACTATTGGCCCATAATAAGTGGATACACAATCATAAGAAATGTTCAATAAATGGCATAAATAATTTATGATAACCTAAAATAACCTTTTAAAGACTCCTAATTCTCATAGTTAGTTCCAAAACAATAATGACATAATGAAATTGCATATACAGCATATTGAGGAAAACATCTATTATGCATGTAATCATATTATTCATGCTAATTATCTCGTCATAAAATAAGCAATTTTTACGACTTACAAACAAGTTTATATTAAACAATATTACACTCCTAAATTTAATAGCAATAGTGCATTTAAAATCAAAGAATATAATACATTTTTTGTCTTGATTGGTCTCATAATAAGTTGGTTCACAATCACACAAAAATACACCATAAAATTCATTAACAATATTATATTCTTAAACCTATAAAGTATCTTAAAATTTAAAAATATTTATAAAATCACATTTTTTCATGAATGGACTTGCAATAGGTAAGCTCACAAATATACAAAATATAAAATTACTTAATTACAATTTACTATACAAAAGCACTTAAACTAAAGAATACCAA
This sequence comes from Sindora glabra, assembly GCA_020226215.1. NCBI lineage: Eukaryota > Viridiplantae > Streptophyta > Magnoliopsida > Fabales > Fabaceae > Sindora > Sindora glabra. The sequence continues at coordinate 85,830,227 of CM035227.1, read as the reverse complement.
GTGATTTTGACTTTATTTTTTACTTTAACATCCCATGATTTCTCCATTATTCACAATGATTGAATATAGAGCTTTCTATCAATTTATTTTGTTACACATCATTGCATGACATCAACATCTTTTACCTAGCTCAATTTGAGTGCCTCATTTTTTCATGTAAATTTTACATGGCAACAAATTCATAAGGAAAAACATTAGAAATCTCCAACTTATTTGTCCAAAGTAGAAACATCATTAATAATTTTATTCCAATAATGTTTTTATAACAAAATTTAATATCATAAATAGGTGGGCAAATATCATAAATACTAAGAACTTTAATATTTTTAAGGAAGATTATAACAAAATTTTGTTCTCATAAAAATATTCAAAAAATTAGAAAAATTAATTTATAATATTTGGAAAACATTTAATTTCAAAAAAAATTTAAACAATTATTTGAACAATAGGCATAATCATTGTTCATAACCTATGGATACAATAACCATTTTTTTTAATACTTCTAATAGATGAATTTAGTACCCAACTTAAATTATTGCTAAATGTTTAATGATAAAAACTTGGCAATGTAATAGGATAAGATATTTATTACACATTATCATTTATTAATGCCAATATGATTGACAACTTAGACATTCAAAATTAGTTTTAATTTTAAAAATAATTATGGAAGCATTATAAAAATGGCTAAATTATATAACCACTCACATTTTGCAATAAGGAATAATAAATAGCAATCAATCATCAAAATAAATGCATATATTAAAACGCTAACTATGAAAAATAGTCATAATAATTTTCCATTTAGCCTCAATCACTAAATTAATATCAATCACCCGATCGATGCATTCAATTTCAACTAATCTCTAATATACAATCAAATGACTACCAATCATCATCTTTACTAAATTACATCTACAACATAGGTTTTAAACCTATTTCAAAATCACTCAATCTTCAGGATTCTTTTTAAGGAATTTTCAAATCCAAGACTAATCCATGTAAGATTTTGTAGGAAATGATGGAAAATTAATTCAATGACTTGGATATTTCTCTAAAACAAATTTCAAATTGTTGTATGATCACAGTTGTCAAACTGGCCAAATTAAAATTACTGATTCCAAAGAATTTTTGTAGGAAAATAGTGAGAACTAGGTCGAACCTCTAAATATCCTTTTTAATAATTCTCGATGATTATTTACTAATTGAGTTTATGATGTAAATAGAATAAATTCTATCTAATTATGAAATTTATCAAACACAAAACATGCAAACCTAAAACTAGTGCAGAATGCTAAATATGCAGAATTGAGACTTTAAAACTAAATGTAGATATGCAAAACAAAATTAAAATTGGGGGGTTAAAATTAAAGTAGGAAGATATCAATAACAAAAAGAAGATCAATAATGGAATTAATAAAACAATAGCAATGAAAATAAGAATATCAATTAATTAAGATAGTTAATCCAAGGAATTTAAGGTCTCTTCAAAGAATTAATCATAGATCACTATAAATTGGATTTTGCAATTAATTATTTAGCCTTGAATTATCTGGAATCCCTACAACAATTTATGAATCCTACATTAGACAATCGCCTAGAATCTGATTGATGTAAAGTTAGACAATCACTATAACCCCTAAGTTAGATCAAAACTAATTTAAAGATAGAATTTAACTAAATTAAATGAATTAATTCAAAATCCTAAACCATCCATTCATCTCCTTTTCTATCACAAAAAAATTTTGATTAATCAATCAAAATTTACTATCAATTCAAATTTAAAACACAACTTACAAAATTGAACAAGGATTATATCAAATCAACATCCAATTCAAGTAGATCATGCAAATCAAAGGAGATAGATGATGAAAAAGGAAAATTAATTACAGTTACCACCATGTGAATCAAGATCTCATAATTTCATAGGAGAAGAGCCTCAAATTTCCTTAAATTAACTTAGAGAATTAGCCTTCTATTAGAGAGAAAAACTAAAGAAATTTTAGAAAACTATCAAGCTGTCTCTAATCTCTCTCACGTTCTTATTCTTCCATCTATTTATTTACAACCCTAGAAGCATAATTAGAACTAGACCTAAACTACAAGCTTATAGACTAATATCTCAGGAAGCTACCTATAAAATTTCAGCCCAATCAGACATTCCTAACTCAAGTTATAGGCAAATTACTACAGAGAGTTCAATCCAGTCCGAGTTGAAGTAATGAGCCATCAATCCGTCTTATTGGCCTTTAAAATGACTCATTTTCTTCAAAAGAGCTTCATGAATGATTAGATATGGATCTTAGGGAATAATTGGGCTTATCCTTGCATCAATTAGACACTTAGAGCTTAAGATATGAATTAATCATTGCAACTGGGTCGGGCTTGGGCTTGGGTTGGGTAGCAACTCCGCTTTGACTTTAAGCTAATCTTTGACCTTCAAGATTGCAGAAATGGGTTCTCTAGTCAACATGAAAATTGTATCTCTTTTTATTAGTTTTCTAATGGTTTATATATCATCTAAATCTGACATCCGAAGTTGAAGTTATGATCAAAATACTAAAATAGTATAAAAAATCCAACATTAGGCCCGAAATTCAATTAAGCCCTAATTAATGCAATTAGTCTCAAATTGATGTAAAATTCATCCAATTAACTATCATCACCTCCTAAGGGACCTGAATATAAGGGAAAATATTAATAAAATATTATTCACATCATTGTACAATAAAAAAATAATCAAATTAATGCATGGACCACCATAAATTTTATCATTTTGAGATGAAAACCCAAACCAACTTGATGAAATATATTGTGAATTTGATCCATTTTTTCTAATTCTTAAAAAAAAACCACCAAACTCAAAATTTTGGGGTTTTATTCCAAAAATAAAAAATTCATACACAAACCAACCAAATAATTTGTGCGAATTATACAAAAATCTTGAAGGAAATTACTCAAAAATTTTTTTTCATTTTTTCCTTTAAGATGAAAATTTATCATAGATTGTCATAGCCTTTTGTATTTCAAAAGTAAAAAAAAAAATCCAAAATTTTCATAATTCATAACCATGTAATATGACAAAATTAGTTCTAATGCCATTATTGGATAAATTAGAACAAGAAATCAAAAAGATAATCACAAGATCTTATTTGTCATATTACATAGCATATGTGTTTAAGTATATCAATTTATTAGGAAATATGTCAGGTTGCAAATTATACATGATTATCAATTAGATGTCCTAATAATGAATCTAGCATTTTCTCTAATCATAAAATATCTCTATATTTTAGATTTATTTGTCTTCATGTTCATATTTATTCTATTTCCTTTAATATCAAAATATAAAGAAAAAAATCATAAAAGGGTTAGGAGAGAGTTGGTAACTCTCATCCCTTATGCATATCACAAGCCTTGTATTTCAATGGAGCACCCACAAGTAGATATAGGGTGAGACTTGAGATCTTTCCTAAGCAAGTCAAATTGGATCAACTTGCTTATTATAGAAAACCCCAGAACAAAAGCCTAGAAAATAAAACATCCACACTAGACTAAGTTTCCAAATAAGGCTAATCATGATATGATCACTAACTTAAGGATAACCAAAGTGCTCTACATTATTATGTATTCATTAATCCAAGCTCATAGATTATCACTAATTATGCTATTATACAAGATAATTATAACATTATAAGGAACTTCGACTAAATTTAATTTGAAACTTACATAAGTATTAAGCTTATTTTTCTTTTCAAACCAAGCCTTATGCTTTGGACAATCCTTTTGGAAGTGTCCAAACTTCTTATAGAAATGATATCTATTATCCTTCAATTTCTTCTTATGAATCTGGGAGGATAACCCACTAACCATTAGCGATTCCATTCCTTTCTTCTTATGTTTCTTTCTAGCTCATTAATAGTTCACATAATTGATGGAATGATTTCCTTGATGCTTAAGTCTAGTTTGCTCCTAGGATAACATACTATGCTATTTATACACATTTCACTTATCTTTCATAGTGTTATAGTTCATTCGGAAAGGACCATACTCAAGTGGTAACAAATTCAAAATTAACTGTACAAGAAAATTCTCATTGGTTTTTATTCACAAGGACTTAAGTCTTGCTTTAATATTTATCATAATGACATGCTTATGCATAGCATGAGAACCATAAAATTTCATGGTGGTTAAGAGTTACACACATAGAATTTTATTTATTCATTTATTTTACTCATTTTAAATACTTACTTGTCCTATTTTATTTATCTTTTGAAAGAAGAGAAAAGGGGACTAAAGAAAAGTAACAAATAGTAAAGGACACTAATGGTAGGTGTGTGTGAAGGTGTATGTAAGAGTACAGAAATATGGATCATGGATAAAAATGTCCTTATGCCTATAAAAAAACTCAAATACCCCAAAAACCTTATTTTTTCCCTTACCCAAATCCTTTTCCTTTATCCTTTCTTCTTTTCAACTTTTGGAAGATATACTTGTCAATCTTATCCCATTCCTCTCCTTTTTGCATTGGAGGAAGCTCATCTAGAGCTTAGGAAAAGGAAATGGAACCTTAATCTATTATTCTTGAGATCTTGGATAACTAGGGTGGAAAAGTGGTGGATTCAACCTCTTAAGTTATCCTTTAGGTAAAGTAAGAGAATATTTTAGCTTAAATCTTAATCATCTAAGAGTTTGAATATTTGTAGACTAGTTGACACATTTTAGGACTTTCTAAGAATCTTGTGTTAATAAGTGCAATTTAATGATGTCAATGGCTCAAACTAAGTTCCCAAGATATTTACTAAAGATTTGATAAGCTTAAAATGAGAAATGGTTAGATTTGGAGGGGAAATAGGTCCTTTGTGAATAATAGTTTTGTGATTAGAATACAATAGAAACCCATCATAGGCTATAGAATGAAGCTTGCCTGTTTTAAATGAAGAAGGCAATTTGGCATCTATTGAAACTAATAATGCTAAAACACTATGATGTTAAGAACAACTACCTTTAACATTAGGCCTTCACTAATGTTCCTATCCAATAGCAAACAACAAGCCATTTGGACTCTAACAGCCAACTCTTGCTCCCTTGTTCTACATAATTAAGGAATGTGGTTATTCTAATGGTTAAGTAATCAAGGTATGGGTAAAACCAAGTAACTAAGAAGAAATGTTAGTCTATCTAAAACATCAAGAAACATAATGCAATCATCATTAAGTAAAAATGAATGATTAATATGGTACTTCTTAATTTCTTGATTATGCTACTTGTAAAGAAATATCAATAGGGTGCCCTAATATAATGAATCATGAAGTAATATATTAAGTATAAAAATATGTTACTACATAATAGTAATATTATTATGATTCATTGAGGAATGGTTAAGCTATATGCTATGACTACAATTATGATTTATGAAATGTTAGCTATGCCATAAGTTATAGCATGACCATGTAATGAGCTATGGGGGGAAATATTTGTGATTATAACAAGGTTCTAAAATCATATGACGAGACATATTGACTGTTCAAAAATTAATTTTGGGAGAATTAACTTGTAAAGGATATTGGATTGACCTTGGAGGAATAATGAAGGAGCCCATAGAGGTATAAAGTTGACTAGAAAACATAAGAATGTTTATTATTTTTTATATTAACTATAACAATGATATTACATTATGATGAATTCTTTATTAATTGTTATTGGTAATATCATATAGCTATGCATAGTATACTGCAATGGCATGAAACCTTAAAGGATAGATAAGTTTATGGTTATCACCTATGTTGGTTAAGCTAATGCTAGTTAAAAACATAGTATAAACCTTCATTTAATGGGATAATAGGAGTCAATCTTCGATTGATAATACATATTCTAAACTTATTAGCTTTAATTTGAGATAATGTATTTATTCACTAAGTCTTGGACTTACTCCTTTAGAAGTGGTGTTTAATAGGGTTCTTAATGGAAGAATTGCTACCACTCTGGTTAGTTAGTAAAGATAAATGGCTTGGTTTGTACAACAATTATTAGTGTCTAGCAAGGATGCTCGGGTCTTCTCATTGTAGTAAGGGGCAATTGCACTCTCATTGCTATAATAATATATTAGTTATTTTCTTCTCAAATATGCAATAACTTAGTGAGCTTAGAAATTTAATCAAGTGGAATAGTAACTTTATTAGTTAGGCTAATGGAGACCAAGTATTGGGATTAATGTTGGTCATAACCAAGAATGAGTCACAACATTAAGCTACTCATTAAAGTCCCAATAAGAAACTTGTCAGTAATTTTAGGAGTACTTTTCTATATGTTTCACAATTTGATTAGCATTATCAATTTTAGGGAGAGCATGCTTAATGTTGCTAGCTATACTCATCCATATATACATTAAACTTAATCTATTTGACCTTTCTTGATTCTTGTAATGGGCTTTCCATTCATTAGTGCTAAAAGCAATAATAATAGTTGGTTTCTCTATGTTGAGTGTTAAATCTAAATTCATTAGTTCAAAGAGGCATTTGATTTGCAGATCTTTTCCCATATTTTTAGGAATATTGTAATGGAATATAGGATTCATTTGTTTGGTTCAAATATTAAAAAAATATTTTTCGGAATGTTTTTAGCCCAATATTCCTATAGAAAGAGATAAGTATCCTATATTCTTATAACATAAGAATGTTTTAATATTATGAATGCATAAATTTTAGCCTACTCTTTCATTACAAAGACTTTACAACTATTAATATCTTATCATACTACCACCTACCATGATTGACCATTGTTAGTTGCCACCCATTATTAATAATTATTGTACCACCACCCATCACTTGTGGCCACCATTGGTTACCATTTATTGTTAATGATCATTATCAGCCATTACTCACTATGAGTGACCGCCTTTGACACCACTCATCATTGGTGACTTTTATCGACCACCACCCACCATTGATAATTACTACTAAATATGCCTTACCATGGGTGACTATTATTATTGTAACCTATCACTAGTAACCATTTTCAATAGACATTTTCTAACAATGACCATTACCAACTCCTACCCATTGATAAGCACAATTCACCCTTGTTGATCACTTAATTTCCAATAAGGATATTTTTGGTAATTTAAGAATATTTTTAAAATTATTCTAATGAATTAAAATATAATATTATAACATTCATGGTAATATTTTTAAATGAACTAACTTGGTAATGTCATATTTTAAAGAATTAGAATCTTAAAAATCACATTCCTAATAGTATTAAGATTCCTAGGAATATATGATTTTGTGAATTAAACGTCAACCAAGGTAGAATTGAATTTACTCATTTTAGTTCAAAAAATTAAATCAATTAAAAATAGGAACAAATGAGATATGCAAATGCATGGGTACTCCAAGGATTAATACTTAAAATATTAATGCTTTGAATTATATATTAACATGCTACACAGATGTAGAAAATAATACACTTAACCAAATGATGCATATTGATGTTCCTATTTGGGTAACCCACCAATACACTATGTTCAACATAATGATGTAAATAAAATCTTACAAAATTTGGTAATGAAACATGCACCAATTAGAAACATTTACTATCTTTGGACATATAAATATAACTAACAACATATTTACATTATTAAAATTCATGTTTGTTAATTATGTGGTCAAATAATCAATCTTTAAGTGATTCTCAGCTATCCTATAATAGTGAACCACAATTACCTATAAAATCAACATATATCATGTCTTTTATAGCATCAAACTTATGAGCTATTGATATAAAAAGATAATTTAACTTGAAACTAGCTTTAGCTTAAGGATTTGATCACTTTAGTGACTAACCCATATAATATATAGTTTCTAATTGAAAACAACAATAAAAATATAAGAGCATGAATCCTTAGGATTATTGAATGTAAATCTAAGGTGAGGAAAAGACCCTCGAGAAGGTAAAATTTAGTAAAGACAAATAGGCTTTAGGTGACATCTAAGGCTATTTCAGGGAAGGGGAATGTCTGTTCTTCAATCTTCCTTCTCTGTTCCCTTATTCAAAAGTGGCTATAGTGCAATCCGTAGGGAGTGATTCCCTATCTGTAGTTTGTACACATTATGGGGATATGCTTCTAATTGCTCTAAAGTTGGCATCATAAATTGACAACTAAGCTGATTATTCCCTAGTGTGCATGAATAGGTATTGCTAGAATCTACTTTTAAAATGGCTTTTATAATAATATGATTTCTAACCACCTCAACATAAATAAGTTATTGAGAGAATGAACTACACTATTGGTGAAATAATTCAGCGTATACTCTCTCATGTTGAACTACCTTTTCCTTTTAGGGTGAAACAATGGGAACTACAATGAATTTGATCAACCTTTCTCCTCTTCAATTTCTCTTAAAGGCATGCTCATAAAATTAACACATATCATATCATTCGTAGCATCAAACTTATGAACAATTGATAAAGAAACATAATTCAACTTCAAACTAACTTTAACTTGAGGATTTGAAATCTTTGGTGAGTAACAAATTCCACATAATATAGCTTTAAATTGAGAATAACGATAAAAATAAAAGAGCATGAAATTTTCTAAATGTTTTAAATAATTTAACAATTTAAAGCTGCAAAAGTAGGTTGTTTTTATCATAGGTCATGCCTTTTGAGTTATGTTCATCATATGCAAAAAAAAAAAAAAAAGCAAATGAGCATACAAAGGATAAACATGTTTCATATATTGAACATGTAATTTATTTTAAATATGTTTTCTCACATAAAACCATCATTAATCATCTAATTATATGCAATGGAAAGCGCATACAATCAAATTCCCAAATCTTGCGATTAATAACAATTTGAGGGAAAAACATAGATCAAGCATGACCAAGTAATATGAATGGAAACCATGGATCATTAAACCTTGTTGTGATACCTTGTTTTAATTTCAATATAATATTTATGTAAAGCATTCCTATGTCTCAATTCCAATGACTAACTTAAATTTTCAACATACATAAACAACGATCTTAAGAATCATGATTTTCACATATAACCTTTGTAAAATACAATAAAGATTTGAGATATAAATTGGTTGATGATTTAGAAGAAACTAAAAGCAATATCTTATCTTTAATGTAAAATGCCATAAGCAAAAATAAAATTAGTTTTCTCTTAAAATATCTTATATAACCAATCACATTAAATAGACAATCAATGGCTAGAAAATTACCCTTCTAGTTTTAACTAATGAAATTATAACCTTAAAAGATAATTAAGGTCCTCAATTTTAATTAATGCCTTAGAAGGTAATCAAGGACTTAAATTTTAAATTAAAACTTTAAAATTCATTGTAATGCATCACTCTCAATTGTTGCTGATTTGGGTAACTAAAATGAGCAATGCTATTCGTACCGAAGGATCAGTTCTGAAATGATGCCGAATCAACAACATCCCTAAGATTTGAAAAATTAAATGGATCATATGGATATTTCAATGGCTCAGATATCACCAGCATGATTTCGGTGCATTTTTGGCTCATATTTTTCAGTACACCTAGCATTTTCCAACTAAAATACCAAAAAGTGTTTTTAGTTCTTCTCACGATAAAATATTTAAAATTTTAAGTTTTATTAATTAAAATTGTAATTCCATTGCATCAATTATTTAAAGTATATTAGATGAAGTATAGCTTCATATAAAAAAATGATTTGAAATTTGATAAATTACTTATGATTGTTTTAAATGCCTGAAGTATCGTTGTTTCAACCATTAATTAATAATAAATTACTTTATCTTATTGCAAAAATTCACATTGTAAGCTTTCTTTATTGATATTAGGTTTAATTTAATCAATTTTTAGAATTTGCGGTTATGCTCGTAATCTAATGTGTAGTAAATATATCACAATTTATTGATTCATAATTTAAAATTAATATACATATTTATTGTATTTTATTAAATTATATTTTAGATTTGATTGAAGTGTACTTAAGGCACCATTTTTTTTACTAGATACTTAACGTGTCTTTAGTATATTAAATTTTGTGAGTGGAAGTCGAAAAGAAAGCTTATATATAACGACATTAGCAAAACAAAAAAAAAGGTAATAAAAGATCCACGCACACACACACACACTCTAATTTTTTTGTATTTTACTAAATTATATTTTAGATTTGATTGAAGTATACATAAAGCACTATTTTTTAATACTAGACACTTAATGTGTCTTCAGTATATTAAATTTTGTGAGTGGAAAGTCGAAAAGAAAGTTTACATTAGCAAAAAACAAAAAAAAGGTTTACACACACACACTCTCTAAATTTATTGTATTTTATTAAATTATATTTTATATTTGATTGAAGTACTTAAGTACTATTTTTTATACTAGATACTTAATGTGCCTTTAGTATATTAAATTTTATGAGTGGAAATCGAAAAGAAAGTTTATATATAGCTACATTAGCAAAAAGAAAAAAAAAACAAAAGGTAACTAAAGGTTTACACAGCACACACTCTAAATTTATTGTATTCTATTAAATTATATTTTGATTTGATTGAAGTATACTTAAAGCACTATTTTTTTATGCTAGATACTTAATGTATCTTTAGTATATTAAATTTTGTGAGTGCAAGTCGAAAAGAAAGTTTATATATAACTACATTAGCAAAAGATAAAATAAAATAAAATAAAAGTTTTACACACACATTCCAGATTTATTGTATTTCATTAAATTATATTTTAGATTTGATTGAAGTATACTTAAAGCACTATTTTTTAATACTAGATACTTAATGTGTCTTTAGTATATTAAATTTTGCGAGTGAAAGTCGAAAATAAGGTTTATAATATAAGTCCATTAGCAGAAAAAAAGGGTAACAAAAGCTTTACACACACACACACTAAATTTATTGTATTTTATTAAATCATATTTTAGATTTGATTAAAGTATACTTAGAGAACTATTTTTTTTATACTTGATACTTAATGTGCCTTTAGAATATTAAATTTTGTGAGTGGAAGTCGAAAAGAAAGTTTATATATAACTACATTAGAAAAAATAAATAACACACACACACACACATACACACGCACACATTCTAAATTTAATTTATGCGATCTGATGTTAAACTATCAGTTAGCTACCAGTTATTCTGATTAGTGCTGTTATAGAATTTCCGTTTTGAATTTCAATAAAGTTTTCTTGGAAAAACTTTTGACTGGTTGGTATTGTTCTCCCAATATTTTTTTCTTCTGCTCTCTAAATTTAATTTATGCGATCTAATGTTAAACTAGCAGTTATTCTAACTAGTGCCGTTATGGAATTTCCGTTTTGAATTTCAATAAAGTTTTCTTGGAAGACTTTTGACTGGTTGGTATTGCTCTGCCAAGATTTTTTTCTTCCGTTCTCTATTTCCAACCACAAACAAAATTTAATCAATTATCCTGTATAACTTTCACTTAGTTTAATTGTTATTATATTATTCCTTCCATTTCTCTTAAAATATTATTTTATAGAAAAACTTTTCTTTCTATTTATCTTTCATTTTATAAAATTAAGAATGCATTTGTTTTCTTCTTTCAAATATTACCCTTATAATCTAAGTATCTAAATAAATTCTTAAGAACTTTACTTACTAGTTAACTCTTAATAAAAAAATTATAATTTATTTTTTAAATTAAAATTATTTATTACTTAAAAAGGAACGAAAGGAAGATATCAGTACATTTCTTTGGCTCCATCTATGTTTCTACTTGGAAAGAAAGAGATAAGGTTCCATGTTTAACGTCCTCCTTCCTACCATCACCAGCCTTCACCAAGCTTTTACCTCATCGTCTTCACTCCCTATCTCCCTAACGTCGTTTTCTTAGCTGGCCAAAGTCAGCTAGTGGAAGCCAACGCCAACAACTCCTGTCGAATCTACCGCATAGTTCATTCACTTTCCATCTCCTTTCCAGCCTTAGCAAGCCATGGTCTGGTCTTCTAGCTATGTGCAATGAGCTTTGAACGAGTGTCAACTGGTATTTTGTCGATTCATCTCTTTAGTTCTCATATTACTTCAAATTTAATAGGTAAAGAGGATTCATTTATTTTGGATCAGATTGTTTAAACTATCGAAATCTTCTTTTGAAAATAGTTTAATATTGAAGTCAAGGTTGTCTTCAATTTGAGTTTAGAATTGTATTCCTTACTACAACCTTTAAGATTTAGGTAAATTCATTTAAATTCGGTTAGTACAGATGAGTTCAGTTAAGTTAATATTAATAGATGTTAGGAATTAATTTTGTGATAATTAGATTGTGTTTGAATTTTAGAGACTACCTATAGTTGCTTTGGAAAGGAAGGTACTTAAGTCTTGACCAATCAAATTTTATTAGGATTGAGAGAGGTAACATTAACTTCTTGAGGTGAGTGGATAGTCTACTAACTTTTAATTATTGTACATTTCTATATAGTTGAAATATTTTAATACTAAATTTATATTTTAATGTAATTTTTATTAAACTTGTTTGTTGTGCATGTTTATATGCATATTTGAAAAGTTAGTTTATATGAAAATGTGGCATTGAGCTTCTTTGGATAATTTTATATGGCAAAGAAAATGAATGGGAACTTGATATGTTCTAAAGTTCTTAATGGAAATTGAGATGTTTATGTTTGGAATGTTTACTTTTGTATAAGGTGTAATGACTTAATGCTTCCTTGTTGAAGACTTGTGATATGGTTCAAACTAATTGGTTGACAAATTTGGATCTTTGTGGAAATTTTTTTAAGAGACATCAAGTGCATTTTGAAATTAAATTGATTGTGAAATTCAATTGTTAGAGGGATAAGGGGAGATTGAATTGTTAAAGGGATAAGGTGAATGACAATATTAAATATTGAATTGTAATTATTGGTTTTTCGTTGAAATTGCCATTGGATCATACCAATTTTTCATATTTTTAATACTAGGATGATAGACTAAAGTTGCAAGTCTTTTGAATTTTGTATAATTTTGTTTTTGTAGAATAAGTTTCAACTTTAGAATAATTGTTTTTACTATATGAGCTTTTAAAAATAAGTTTGGCATTTGAAAGTTTAAGTTTTGCATTTCTCATCTAATATTGATGGGATTTTAATGTTAAATATATTTTTTCCTAATTTACTATTTCACAAAATTTTAATATTTGTTATGTTTTGAGAATATTAAGTTGTTACCTAAAATTTAAAAAATGATTTGTGACTACAATATTGTGCACAATATTGTAGTTATGGGCCAGATTGCATTCATAATTTTCATAATTTTGAACTGCTATAGTTGCATTTTCTTGCATTTGTTCACATCGCAATACAACTGTGACCGCAAGCTAAATTCTTGGGTGTTGCTATAAAAAAATTATTTTTTGGCTATGAGTTTTAGTAGTTTTGTCACTCACTAAATTTATATACCTCACTCTTTTTTTATCCAACATTTTTCAAGCTTGAAACTAAGTTGTTAGCTCTTCATGAATCTTGTGGAGATTAAAGGTATCAACTTAAATGAAATTTGATAGTTGAAATAAGATTGTGTTGCATGTATCATGCATATGGTATCATGGGTGTTTTTGTGTTTCAAATTTTAAATTTTAGGGCATATGATGCTTTATAAAGTATTTGAAAAATGGAAGAAACTCTTCCTGTTTTTTGCATAAATTTTTATATGAATTTTTTAGTAATTGTTATTTTGTATGAACTTTTCATTATTTCCATCAAATGAAGTCTACATCGTCTATAAGTTAGGCAAGTTGCAAGTCACTCAACAATGATTTCTTGCACTAGTCACATGCCTGTATTGGTTTGACATTCATTTATTAAATTAATTAATCATGTAAGTCATATCTTCCATATTATACTTCCATTTATCCTTATGTTTTTAAACTTTTCAAAATAGTGTTTATATATAATAACAACAATTAAACTAGATATTAAAAATGAATTCCAAATTATGTTAAGAAATTATCTAATAACTATTATATATATATATATATATATATATATATATATATATATATATATATATATACCTACATAGAATGTTATGATTCTTGTTAAAAAAAATAATATAGAAATCACAAAAAAAAATATTAATTAGGTGGATAATGTCAATCAATTTTAAAATTTTGTATAAACTAAGGTTTTAATTCCGAGTTTTCAAATTTGATGGAAAAAATTCAACCACCTAAAATTAGATAGGGCTTTTTCCATAACCAATATATTGAAATCAGAAATAATCAAACAATATAATACCAATTTTGATACAAAATAAATTAGTGATGTTTAAAAAATTCATAACATATCAATAATCAGGATTTTTCTATATATTATTAGCAAAGAGGTTGGAAATTACATATCAATAATTAGGATCTCCAAAACTTCCAAAATCTAGTCCAAGTCCCTCAATATTGATCACACCTACAGTGATTTGTGTTGTTTGGATCAAGGAGATTGCATAGGAATGAAAAGGAAGAGAAAGGTATCTTTTGAGAATTTTATAAAGAACAGAAAGAAATTTATGGTTTCAAATTAATTCTCCAAAACTTTTTATCATCAATTAGTTATTATTTTGTGCCTCATATAATTTGAGAGATTTTGAAGAATTTATGAATTCAAACATAAGGGGGGATTTTTTCTTATCCATCTTCCTTCTTTTCATTCTCTTTTTATATATATATATATATATATCCATCTTCCTTCCTTTCATTCTCTTTATATATATATATATATTCCGATGCCGACATAATATGCAGGGGCTTCTTTGGTACAACATCTAAAAATGGTTGTATCCATATGATATTCTATGAATTTTTTGACAAAGTTTTGTAAATTTGCAATATTTTACATGAAATATGCAATTTTTTTGTATGACTTAAATTATAGAGGTGTAATTATTCACATAAAGCTTACATATTTTTCATAAGATCTTATAATTTTTTTTTTATATAAATCTCGTAACATGAAATATTAATGTTACAACATGAAAACTTGAGGAATTGTCCCAAGATTTTATGAAAAAAATTACAAGTATAAAATATCATAAATTTTATGGAAAAGTCTTATTAAATTCGTAATGGTCATACCGATACACTGTATTTTAAAGAAATGCTGAAAAAGTCCCCCCAATATGCGATTAATATGTTGTTTTCGAAACACGGCCCAAAAAAATATTAGTTTGTCATTAGATTTCTTACTTTTGTTTAGGGTCGGTCTCAAAAGGCAACATTGATAAAACGTTACGCAGCAAGACCTGTTCTATATTGATGTCATTGTTCCAACCTTCCAACAATAATAAACCCAACGTCACGCATATTTAATATTCATATATCAACAAACGATTAATGTCATTATGCGAGTATATATATCACACTATTGTCCTCTTTTTTTTTTTAATTTGGTGATTTAATATTTAAAGTATTTAAATTAACTTTAATTCATTCGGTATCAGGAAAAAGAAAAAACATGTCGAAGCAGCTTTTGACCGCTTGTTCATGCTTCATGCGACAAACGTTTTTCTTGACGCAGTCTTTGTATCTCATTCATCAATCACCACCAAGAATTAATATGACAAAGAAAATGCCTTGAGTTTTGGACAAGAAGCAGTTGCTTTTGCAGAAATTGGCAAGGTAAGTGCTTCCAACCAAGTTTATTATTTATCAACTTTTTTTATTATTTATCAACTTTTTTTTGGCTTTACAGTGTCACTGAATATTATTTTTGTGCTATTGATTCGACCTAAAACATTTGTATGTGAATGCTAAATGACTTATTAGTTAAAATAAGAAAGAAAAAAATTCAATGCTTTCTATCTACAAAATATAGGGAAAACCAAAGTAAGGCTGGATGTGGTGGCCGTTTGCAAAATAGTAGAGGGAAGTGCATCTTAGGTTTTATTAAGTTCCTGTGCGGATGTGATGTTCTTTTGGCAGAAGTATGGAGGATTTATGAGGGGCTTAACCTTGTTTGGAAGCTGG
This sequence comes from Sindora glabra, assembly GCA_020226215.1. NCBI lineage: Eukaryota > Viridiplantae > Streptophyta > Magnoliopsida > Fabales > Fabaceae > Sindora > Sindora glabra. The sequence goes on along the minus strand of CM035227.1, from coordinate 85,814,236 downwards.
GATATCGTGCAATTATATTAGAGGCTGATTCGAAAGTATTTTTTTTTGTGTAGAGTTTTATATTTTTTAGCTATCATGACTTCTCAGAATGGTCTAGTCACCAGCATTTTTACGTGGGCGATTGGCTATGTGAGTGCTCTTTTCTTTCTTGTTCTTCTTCCTTTTCCTTTTTCTATATTGTTTTTGTATTTGGTCGATGGGAAAGTTTGAGGAAAAGAAACAAAAATTAAGGTGGTTTCGTAAAAATATAATTACAAAATATTAAGATAAAAGAAAATATTTTATTTTTTTAATTTCAAATATGAAGAGTATGAAAAAGTGATTTTTTTTATTTTAGATAATTTGCTTTTTTTCAAATGGCTTGTAATTCCTTTATTAATGTATGTCTAAATAACATTTTCTAAAAAATATTGGTGAAAACGTTGGCGAGTGGGAATTGTGTTAATTTGAAGATTAGAAGGCTTTCTCTAAAGTTCTCACAATTACTGAACAGGGAGTGGATAGTGAAATTCTCTCATATCTTTAGAAAAAGTAACAAATGTACCAATTGATTGGCCTCAAAAAGTCATAAGAATGAGCAGGCATTGACAATTCTCAAGAGCCATTCTCCTGAGTTACAATTTCCTTTTTTTAGCTAATGCCTGTAGAGTTTTATATTTTTTGTGTAATTTTTCCTTTTTCTAGGCTTAAGCCCTTTTCCTTATTAATATATATATATATATATATATATATATATATATATATATATATATATATATATATATTATATTGATAAGGGAAATGGCTTATGTATATATCAGTACTTTAAATTTATAAAAAGAAAAGTTATATTTTTCATAAATATATATGGAAAACTTTGTAACTTTATGAAAATTTTTAAAATTTATAAAAAGGATATTGATGCAATTTTTATAAATATAAATGCAATTTTCTATATACTTATTACATTTTTTTTAGATAACATAATAATTTTTGTGAGAAAATTGTGAAACTTAGTACATAGAATTAAAAAATTCATATTAGAATTCATAAAAATTTGTAAATATACGAGTACCTACCACAACTTTTACTCTTAAATTTTTGATTCGATAAATATGATTTTGGTTTGACGTATTAGTTACAATTTTTGTAGTTTGAAATATGACCCAATTTTGAAGTGGGAATTTCAATTCATAGCAGTAGTTAGGTATGAGGTACATGTTTAAATGGATTCGATTTTGATGTAGTTAACGTTTATAGTTTTATAATAATAATAACAACAACAACAATAAACAAAATATCATATAAATTCAAAATGGAATTTGAAATTGAATTTTGAATCTTCTATATTTATTTAATTAATCTTTATAAAGTTATTCCACCATCCTATATTAATCGACATATCATAATTTATATTCAGAACCTAGTTAATTTTGGATCTTATTTCCAAGGCATATAATATTATTATTCATTCATTATGACTATCAAAGAAAATTCTTATTTACTCTAACAATTTGAATTGTTCCTGTTTATTGCATCTTAGTGCTATAAGTTGTTGAAAGTATGAATTAAAATCCTAAAATATAAAATTGATCATAATAAAATTATAAGCATACCTAGTATATAATTTGATGAGGTCATGATTGATCTGAATGATGATAATGAGTAGAATTGTAACCTACTTTACCCCTTAGGTTTTCCAGATACACAGAAGAGGGGGAGAAAATTTTTAGAAGTGAAAATCCTTATTATGCATCATCAAAATAATAACTCTGATCTCTCTATTTAAGGTCAAACTTGTGATAGGAAACTGCTGACTACTAGAGAGCTGTAGGTTGGGACCTCTACCCATATGGGCTTGTACATGATCCAACTTATCACGGATCATATACATTAAACTAGGGCCTAATTTGTTTTATACTTAATGTTAAAATATAAAACTAATTACTTATATAAATATTTCAATAATTAATTAATGCTAATCCATATAAATTTATCTAAATAAATTATTTATTTTATTTTAATATAACAATCTCCCACTTGGATAGTATTAATTAATTATATGAAAAAATTGAAACATTAATAATTAAGCAATTAGTTATACGTTAAGTTATAAACTTAATTCAGATAATGAGACCACACAGAATCACTGAATTCGATAGTGAGACAAGTAATGTTAAACATAATGTCTCATGATCTGAACAAAACAGAATTAAAGTTAGTCTTTCGACTACATCTCAGAAGAGAAACAACTCAAAATAATTGAATCCGATAGGGAAACAAATGATTTATATATGTATAAAACATAATAACTAATGTTTCAATAACCAAACTGAGCAATGATTACATAAGTGGAATGAGACCATACAGAATCACTGAATCCGATAGGGAGACAAGTGATGGTTAAATATAATGTCTCATAATCCCAAAGGAACTAGATATATATAAGGTTAGTCTTTTGACCATAGCTCATAAGAGAAATAACTCAAAATCATTGAATTCGATAGGGAAACAAATGATTTATATGTATAACATATATCACCAATGTTTCAATATGAGCAATTATTGGTCACAGACATCAACAAAATAAAATAAGCATATCTCATACTCCCATTAAACTAAAGCTTTATTAAAAGATTTAACAAGACCTATATAAGTTACTAGATTTTAAATACTCCTATAGGTAAGCCTTAGGTCAACGAATCCCTAGCATGTCTCCACTAGGGCTGTGTCCAACGTGAGTATGAGATTCAAGAATCTTCTCTCTCTAATGAACAAGAGTATAATATCAAAATGTTCAATACGACTAGAATTCTTGTGATTTTGAGAGAAACACATGGCAGAAGAATTATCGCAATAAAAATTAGTAAATGTCGTAATATAGAACAACCAATTGCATGCCAGATATCATCTTCCTCAACCATATAGCTTGACAAGTGGCCTTAAAATATGCGATAAACTCTGCTTCCATAGTTGAGGTGGCTATGAATGTTTATTTAACATTTTTCCTTGAGATAGCTTTTCCAGACATCATAAGGATGTATTCAGATGTTGACTTACAATCATTTATATATGAGGTATAATTAGAATTTGAATAACCAACATCCTTAAGTGAATTAGATTGTCTACAAGTCAACATATGATTTTTGGTACCTTATGGATACCTCATGACCTTCTTGGTAACTTTTCAATGATCCATCCTAAGGTTACTCAAGTATTTTCTAAGCATACTAATAGCAAAAGCTATATCTAAACAAATGCGGACCTGTGCATGCATAAGATTACCAATAGCAGAAGCATAAGGAATCTTGTCCATTTCAGTTCTTTCAATATCAGCTTGAGGGTAATATGATTGAGATAACGTATCGTCTTTTTAAGTAGGTGTTAGACTAGACGCATAGATATCCATTTTTAAATCTTTCAAGCATCCGTTCAATCTAATTGACTTGGTACAAACCTAAAATACTATAAATTCTATCACGATGGATCTAAATTCTAAGAACAAAAGATGCTTTGCCAAGATCAAAATGACATGACAATATGCATTTTGACTCATCTAAATTAATTAACTTGCTAGCCAGCAAAATGTCATTAACCTAGAGCATTAAGATGACAAAATTACCCCCTTAAATTTATTAAAATTCTTATAAGTATACAATATAGTTATTCGGTATTGCAAGCTTTCAGACTCTTTGAGAATGTCCTAATTCAATGGCTAGCTGATCAAGTTCTTCAACATAAGGATTTTTATTTATCCGAACTGGTTTGTTAACATTATCTCCTCTAGTGGTGAGGGAGTCATAATAGGTATAGGCAGAATGGTGGCCTTATCACGTAGATTGATAGTCCAAGGCATCAAACTCCTACTATCCAAGTCATCCTCAAAATAAAATGTCTAATCAAACTCGATAATCTTGGCACTGTGAGTGCGACAAGAAAATTTACAACCTCTTGATCCAGTATAGTACCTAATGAAGAACCCATTGATTGTTCTAGAGTCTAATTTCTTCAATTAGGAATTATATAGTCTCATCTTTACTTTACAACCTTACACTTAAAAGTTTGAAAAATATAAGAAATCTAGGTCTAACAAAACACCTTTGTTTTACCAACCTTTCTAATCTCTCTCTAGAAAAATGGCCTAAACGTCGATTCCACAAAATTGAAGAATCCTCATTCGAGGTCATTTATGCCTAATCATAACATTGATGGGAACATCAAAAGACATAACAGGATAATCATTCAAATTTAAATAATATGGATAATTTTGTAAGGTGACATACTAATAATAGCAAAAACATAATAAATTTCAATCTTTCATTTTCTTGTCAAAAGGAATAATTACAATTATTCAAAATAGAACTAGAAATTGAATTCCTTCTTGTAGAAGGTACATAAACAACATTATTCAAATTAAGAGGTATCTAGAGGATAAACACAAGGAAATTGATTACTCCCTACTACTCCCAAGATAGTCTTCTCTTTTTCACTTTGGGATTTGTGATTTTTGTCCCCTTCAAAGAACTTGTAACATGAACAGTTGCACTAGAATCTAACCATCAAAATTTGGATGATGTCACAAGATTAATGGACTCAAAATATACTAGAGTTAAAAGGGTAAATATGTGCCCTCCTTCTCATGCTTGTTCTTGAATTTCTCTCCAATAGTTTTCATGTACTCCATAGTAATGTCCTTGTATGGGATACTCTCTATAATTCATTACTTAATAATGAACTTAATCACTACCAAATAGATTCAGTTTAACTCATACTATTACTTTTGATAGGTCTTATTAGCAACACTAGACTTAGGTAAGAGATCAACTGATTTTCATTCTCTAAAAGCCAAATCTTTCTTAGAGACTGTCAGGTACATGTTCAAAGACTCTTTCTATTTATCATAGTTTATTCCATTAAAAATATTCACCACAGATAGTTATTGAAAGGTCGAGACTGATGCAATAGGATTGGGAAATTATTAATTATGCATGCACAACATAATTATAACACAAGTTTCCTAATTAAACAAATTAGTCAAACAACTATATAACAAAGTGGTATCAAAATTACATATATCTTATGATTTGGCTTGTACAAGAGCCTATATAAGAATGTAATCAACATAGCTATACTAATAGGGTACAAGAAATATTGAAAATATTATAAACGTTGCATGCTTATTCTAAGAAATCTAACCCTAAAATTACATTAATAATGTCATACTAATAGGGTGTATCCATCATCAATGCAATATACTCCTAGATATCCTAGAAGGATAATATTATCATGTAAATAGTCTTATTATATCCCTAATCTATCATTTGTGTGAATTAAATGGCATTGGATATCTATATATGTATAAAATTACATAATTTAAAGCTTAAAATTTATCTAATATAGTTATGCTCACAACTAAAGATAGCATCTACTCACCAAGCCCAGAAAAAATGTGAAGAATGTCCATGAATTTTTTCAGGACAAATTCCATGAATAAAATGTATTTTTATATTGTATAAATATTACAAAATTCAAAAATGAATATTTATTGGTCACAAAAAAATTCTAGAAAAATTATAGATAAACAAAAAATAAATAAATTGTACACAATTGAGCAAAAAATGTTAATAGCTTCCTTAGAGAAATCCACTCATAAAACATGAATTTCAAAAAGCATAAAATCTTCATGTAAAATACAATTTTTAAAAAAGGAAAATAATAATAATAATAAATAAATAAATAAAATATAGATGACATAAAATCACATAATTCATTTTTCAAAACAAGGAAATCATGTAATATGATTTCATGTTATCAATTCCATATATAATGTGAAAAAGTAATTCATTCTCAAAATAAAAATGAGATCATTTAAATCTAGTGCATAGACTATATTCAATAATGGAACCCACACTGAACCTAAATCATGCCCAATACCTCAAGCGCCATTGCTTGACACCAAATCCTAATCTGAAGGTGATCCTTTATGCGAGGTATAGAATTGAGCAGATCTAATTAATTATAATAATTTATCAAGTCAACCAGTAAAATGTGTGTGCGAATTATAACGATGTGCCAACCAAGATAATAAAACTTTTCCCTATAGCTCTCTAGATAGTCAGAAGGGAATGTGACAAAATAGCTTATAAGAGGAAGTAGCACGATTTTTTACACATCAACTTTAAAATAATCCAAAAACATTTGTTAGCTAACGAGAAAGCAAGAAAGTTGCAGCGCGTATTTTTTTTTTTTTACGATCCATGATTAAACATCAGAATCAAATGTTGGAAGTATGAATTAAAATCATAAAATATTAAATTAAGTATAATAAAATTATGAGCATACCTAGAGTAAAATTTGATGAAGCCATGACTGATCTGAATGATGATGAGTAGAATTGTAATCTACTTCGCCCCTTAGGTTATTCAGATAGAGAAAAAAGGGAGAGAAAATTTTTAGTAATGGAAATTCTTATTTTTTAGTCTCAAAATAATAACCCTGATCTTTTTATTTAAGGTCAGACTTATGATAGAAAATTACTGACCACTAAAGAGCTATAGGTTGGGACTTCTACCCATATGGGCTTATGTATGATCCAACCTATCATGGATTATACATATTAAACATAGGGCCCAATATGTTCTATGCTTAATGTTAACATACAAAACTAATTACTTAAATAAATATTCCATTAATTAATTAATGCTAATCCACATAATATTTCTAATGAAATTAATTATTTTATTTTTAAATATAACAATCTCCCACTTGGATAACATTAATTAATTATATGGAATAATTGAAACATCAATAATTAAGTAATTAGTTATACATTAAGTTATAAACTTAATTCAAAGAATGAGACTACATAGAATCACTGAATCCGATAGGGAGACAAGTGATATAATGTCTCATAATCTGAAAAGAACAAAATAAAATTTAGTCTTTCGACTATAACTTAGAAGAGAAACAACTTGAAATCATTGAATCCAATAGGGAAACAAATGATTTATATATATATAAAACATATTACCAACGTTTCAATATTCAAACTAAGCAATGATTACATAAGTGGAATGAGACCATACAGAATTACTGAATCCGATAAGGAGACAAGTGATATAAAATTAATGTCTTATAATTCCAAAATAATTAGATATATATATATATATATATATATATATATATATATATATATATATATATATAAGATTAGTCTTTTAATCACAGCTTATAAAAGAAATAATTCAAAATCATTGAATCTGATGGGAAAACAAATGATATATATATGTATAAAATATATCACTAATATTTCAATATGAGCAATTACTGGTCACAGACATCATCAAAATAAAATAAGCATATCTCAAACCCCAACTAAACTAAGGCTTCATCAAAAGATTCAATAAAACCCATATGAGTTACTTGATTTTAAAATACTCCTATAGGTAAGCCTTAAGTCAACAAATCCCTAGCATGTCTCCACTAGAGCTGTGTTCAATGTTAGTTTGAGATTCAGCAATCTTCTCTCTTTAACGAACAGAAGTTCAACATCAAAATATTTAATATGATTAGAATTCCTATTGTTTTAAGAGAAGCACATAGCAGGAGAATTATTGCAATAAAATTTAGTAAAGGTCATGATATAGAATTAACCAATTACATACCAAATACTAACTTCCTCAACCATATAGCCTAACAAGTGGCCTCATCATATGCGATAAACTTTACTTTCATAGTTAAGGTAGCTATGAGTGTCTGTTTTAACACTTTTTCATAAAACAGCTCCTTCAAATATCATAAAGATGTATATAGATGTTGACTTGTGATCATCTATATTCAAGACATAATTAGAATCTGAATAACCAATATAGATGTTGACTTATGATCATCTATGATCATCTATGTTCAAGTAATATTAGATTGTCTACAAGTCAACATATGATTCTTGGTACTTTGTGGGTACTTCATGACCTTTTTGGTGACTTTTCAATGATCCATCCTAGGGTGACTTGAATATCTTCCAAGCACACTAATAGTAAAGGCTATATATAAACGAATACAAACTTGTGCATTCATAAGATTACTAATAGCGGAAGCGTAAAGAATCTTATCTATTTCAGCCCTTTCAATATCAACTTGAGGGCACTATAATTGAAACAATGTATTGTCTTTCTAAGTAGGTATTGGAATAGACGCACAAGTATCCATTTTAAATCTTTCAAGCATCTATTCAATCAAATTGGCTTGGTACAAACCCAAAATACTATGAGTTCTATCATGATGGATCTAAATTTCAAAATAAAAGATGTTTTGCTAAAGATCAAAATGTCATGATAACATGCATTTTTTACTCATCTAAATTAATTGAGTTTTTAGCCAACAAAATATCATCAACATAAAGCACTAAGATGATAAAATTACCTTAATAAATTTATTAAAATTCCTACAAGTATACAATATAGTCATATGGTATTGTAAGTCTCTAAACCCTTTGAGTTCGTCTAAACTCAATGGCTAGCTGATTAGGTTCTTTAACATGAGGATCTTTATTTATGAACTAGACTATCAACATTATCTCCTCTAGTGGTGAGGGAATCAAAATAGGTATAGGCAGAATGGTGGCCTTGTCACATAAATTGATAGCCCTAAGCATCGAACTCCCATTATCCAAGCTATCCTCAGAATAAAAATGTCCAATCAAACTTGATTATCTTGGTACTATAAGTGGGATAATAAAATCTATAACCTCTTGATCCAATTCAGTACTTAATGAAGAACCCACTGATTGTTCTAGAGTCTAATTTCTTCAACTATGGATTATATGGTCTCATCTTTACTTTATAACCCCACATTTAAAAGTTTTAAAATATGAGAAATCTAGGTTTAACAACACACTTTTATTTTACTAATCTTTCTAATCTTTTTTTAGAAAAATGGCCTAAAATTGATCCCATAAAATGGAAGAATTTTAACTCATTCTAGGTTATTTATGCCTAATTATAGCATTGATGGGAATATCAAAAGATACAACAAGATGATCTTTTAACTTCAAATGATATGGATCATTTTGTAAGGTGACATTACCAACAGTAGCAAAATCACTATGAATCTGAATCTTTCCACTTCCTTGCCAAAGGGAATAACCATAATTATCCAAAATAAAATTAGAAATCAAATTCCTTCTGGTAGAAGGCACATAAATAACATTATTCAAATCCAAAATATGTCCAAAGGACAAACATAAAGAAATTAATCCTATGCATTAAACCTCAACCTTACTACCTGCTACTCTTAAAACATTCTTCTCTCTTTTATTTGGGATCCACTGGTTCTTGAGCCCTTTTAAAGAATTTGTAACATAAACAGTTTCACCAGAATCTAACCACTAAAATCCAAAAGATATTTCAAGATCATTGGACTTAAAACACACTAAAGTTAGATGGGTAGAATTGAATTTCTCTTCAACAACTTTCATGTACTCCACAACAATGTCCTTATCTGGGATATTCTCTCTAATTCTCTTTTTAATAGTGAACTTAATCACTACTAAATAGATTCGATTTGACTTATACTATTATTTGTAATAGGTTTTATCTACAGCACTAGACTCAAGTAATAGATTAATCGGCTTCGATTTTTTAAAAGCCAAATTTTACTTAGATATTATCAGGTACATGTTCAAAGACTCTCTCCATTTATTATAATTTATTTCATTAAGAGTCCTTACCACAAATAGTTATTGAAAGATCAAGACTGATGCAACATAATTGGAAAATTATTAATTATGCATGCACAACATAATTATAATACAAGATTCCTAATTAAATAAATCAATCAAACAACTATTTAACAAAGTGGTATCCAAAATACATATACCATAGATTTGGCTTGTACAAGAGCCTACATAAAAATGTAATCAATATAGCCATACCGATAGGGTACAAGAAATATTGAAACATTATAATTACTACATGCCTATTCTAAGGAGTTTAAATTCTAAAATTACATTAACAATGTCACACCGATAGAGTATATCCATCATTAATGCAATGTGCTCCTAGATATCCCAAAAGGACAATATTTTATGTAAAACAGTCTTAATATATCTCTAATCTATCATTGGTGTGAATTAAATAGCTTTGGGTATCCATATATGTATAAATTACATAATTTAAAGACTCAAAATTTAACAAATATAATTATACTTACAACTAAAGAAAGTGACTACTCACTAAGCTAAGAAAAATATGAAGAATATCTATGAATTTTTATATGCCAAAATTTCATAAATAAAATATATTTTCATACAGTATAATTTTTAAAATTTAAAATAATTATTTTTTTTAGCCACAAAAATTTAAAAAAATTACAGAAAATAGAAAAAAAATTAGGTGAATTGTGCCAAAAGAGTGGACCGAAAAGTATATTGAAAGTTAATTGAAATTTTAACCACACATCCTTATGCCCAAAAGTATAATTACGCTAATAATAATAATAAAAAAATTATAACTCTCCAAGTTAAGCACATACGTTGATTTTATGGAATAAACAAACTGTAACTTTAATCCAAAAAAAATTGTTTAATAATACTCGGATTTTCTCCACATGAGCAAAACTAATTAATTCTAATAATTTGTCAAGTCAACCACGTGTGTGCATATCCCAACCACGTGTCAGCCAAGATAAAATCCCATTAACCCCAAATGCAGCATGTTTAGAATTACTCCACCCCAAGATTTTGACGTCATTAATGGTTGGCCCACAAATTTTTTTTTATTAAAAACAAATCTGCACCTGAGAATTTGCCAAAATTCTACACGTCTTCGGCGTTGAAAGCAAGAATTTGGCTTGGTAAGCAATCCCCTCACACCGCATCATGGCTAATTGTTTTAATCACGCTGACACAGTACAAAGAAAAGTCAAACCAAAATTTACATAGAATCCTAAACCATGATATATGTGAAAAGATGCTGAACATATATATATATATAGAACTGCGACCCCAAACTAGATTGAAGAGCCAAATTTGTCTTTTCCGTATATATATAAAGTAAATGTCAAATCATTCATTTATAAAACACCAAATTTAAAAGCTAGGAAATTTGTATGAAAGTTAAAACACAACCTTTGTTTTTATATATTACCCGAATAGAAAATCATACATTACGAAAATGAAGAAGAAAGCTGAAACCAATAAATGTAAAAATCCCTTATATAAATTCCAAACAAATACTAGAAGTATGTCCATAGAACGGTAAACAAGTAATCAGCATGATGTTCTACATATTCATACAAACATAATTCATAATTTAATTAAAAAAAAAATTGATTCAAATTGTCTTGAAATCAAAATTCTCAATTTCAAGAGTTCAATGTACCAGATTTTTTTTATGGGTTTTGCTAAGATAGTTAAAAATTGCTCATAATTAAATAATTCATATTATCAATATAGCTCTGATACCAATTATTGAAAGTATGAATTAAAATTATAAAATATGAAATTAAGCATAATAAAATTATGAGCGTACTTGAAGCATAATTTGATGAGGCCATGACTGATCTGAATGATGATGAGTAGAATTGCAACTTATTTCGCCCCTTAGGTTATCCAGATAAAAAGAAAAGGGAGAGAAAATTTTTAAAAGTTGGAATTCTTATTTTTCAGTCTCAAAATAAAAGAGAAACCAACATGTTGTTGGGAAGTATCAGATAACAATTCAAAGGTGATTCTGATTTCTTAAAATTCGAATAGATCCAACCAATCACCAATGAACACCATTCCTTCATCAAATGTTAAGATTCGATTGTCGTGTTGTACAAGAATCGTGCATATTGGAATGAAGTCTTTCAAATCTCAATAATGTAGGGCATATAAATCAAATTATGGATGGTGTTCCATCCATGTAAAACAAAAGGGAAAATAAACTGTAGTCTGGAGAAATTAAATGTTTTGCTTCCTAATTATGATCCCAAGCCTCAGAATGATAAATAAGTAGAGATCCAGTTACCAATCAACATTAAAATTCCCAAATATTGATAATTCCATATATGAAAATAAAAGAGAAAATTAGGAATTTCATATAATCTATACTATCAATATGCTTTGATACCATTTGTTGGAAGTATGAATTAAAATCCTAAAATATAAAATTAATCATAACAAAATTATGAGCATACCTGGTGTATAATTTGATGAGGCCATGACTGATTTAAATAATGATGATAAGTAGAATTGTAACCTACTTTACCCCTTAGGTTTTTCAAATAGAGAGAAAAGGAGGAGAACATTTTTAAGAGTGGGAATCTTTATTGTACATCATCAAAATAATAACTTTAATATCTCTATTTAAGGTCAAACTTATGATAGGAAATTACTAACCACTACAGAGTTATAGGTTGGGACTTTTACCCATATGAGCTTGTACATGATTCAACCTATCACGGATTATATACATTAAATCAGGGCCCAATCTGTTCTATATTTAATATTAAAACATAAAACTAATTACTTAAATAAATATTTTAATAATTAATTAATGCTAATCCATATAAATTTATCTAAATAAATTATTTATTTTATTTTAATACAACATAAGTTTCATAATAACAACAACTGAAATTAATACTCATTTGAAAGAAACTAGTAATTCTTTGAAGAATTAAGCATGAATAAACCTACGCTGGCTTCGGCACATGATGTCAGCATTTTAAAATAGATCCCTTCAATTTCGTTTTCACATCCAGTATTTGAGTTTAACTAAGGAAGAAATGGATATGAAAATTTTACTCAAGTGAACAACCATTTTTCTTCCCATCAATTTTATCCCTATGAAATACTTTTTTTTTATCAATTTTATTCATCACTTATCTACATTTTTTCGATTTCATCCTCTAGAAATATTTTTCTCAATTTCATCCCTTACTTATTTAAATTTGTCCAATTTCATTTGTCATTATTAATTGAATGTACTCTAACAAAGAGATGAAATTAGAGAAATTTGAATAAATAATGAATAAAATTGATAAAAATCTCTCTACGGGACAAAATTGGTTAAATTAAAATAAATAGAGCTAGGAAAAATTGACCAAAAAAAAAAACACTCAGGAGGATGATATTAATTGAAATTATATTTTAGAGGGATAAAATCGAGTGCTTAGTCAATTTTTTTTATTGAAATCGTAGCTTTTAAAAATAGAATATTTTTGTCTTTTTCCTTGCAAAATTGAGAGAAATTGATGGAGTCGGAAAATTGCAATGATTCTAATACACTCAATAAATTATAGAGAACTCTTAACCGAAAAAATATGATAGATTCACAAGCATGCAGAAGATTCTACTTTTAGAGACCCATATATTTCTTTCTTTTAATTTTGTGTTTATTTTTTATTTGGAATTACAGTATTTGTCTACTCATAGTATATATTAAAACATTTTTAAAAATTAAAGAAATCTAGACACCTGGATCCTTTTTTTACTGGCACCTGGCAGCCTTTATCTATGCAGCACAGTATATAATTAATCATAGAGATTGCTGCACGAGTGGTGAAAGCAACAAACCTTACAAGGATTGTCTTTATGTTTAGAAGGTAAACTAAGAAAACCTAGCTCAAAATCTGGACATTTTGCATCTCGTGAGAAAATATTGTCCTAAACAGCAACATTTTGTGCACGGTTTTACTTTACAAAATAAAGACCTGCTTAGTTGAGATCCAAACCAGAATGCACACTTGGTTAACTAGCAAATCTTTAGCTTTTGGGATCAACTAGCACTCGACAAATCTTATGTTTGTTTTCACTTGAAACTTTTCTGCAAAGTAAACCAGGAAGTCATTTTCTGGTCTCTTTGAAGCTTACATTTCTAAACGGGGTATATGACAGAGAAGTGAATCCCTTTTGTCATTTCCTAAAATTTATCTTAGTTAAAAGTCAAAACAAAACAATGGGATAAACTATTTAAATTGTTCTTTGTTTTAGTGTTCTATGTTTTAGCCTTAGTTCTGTATTTGTTGGGATTGGAATTTGAATAGCAATGGCAGAGGATGATATTTACACAAAAGACGGGACAGTAAATTACCACGGAAATCCAGCCAACAAAAGGAAGACTGGAACGTGGAGAGCCTGTCCCTTCATTTTAGGTAATGATGATATGATATATAATCTTGATCATGATATATGACTGCTTATCATTTGGAGCTTCTTGCTTTCAATAACACAGGAAATGAATGCTGTGAGAGATTGGCTTACTATGGGATGAGCACAAATCTGGTGGTTTACTTTCAGGAGAGACTACATCAGCACAGTACTACTGCTAGCAAGAATGTCAATAATTGGAGTGGAACATGCTACATCACACCGTTGATCGGAGCATTTGTGGCTGATGCCTATCTCGGAAGATATTGGACTATAGCTTCATTTTCAATCATCTATGTTATTGTAAGTATTCATGATGTCACCAATCCGTACTTGGTTGATTACTAGCTCGCTTGTTACAGCAGCAAGGGGAGGCTTTTGGAATTGCTAAAAACTTGTGCAAAACTTTGATATCATAGATGAGTAGTGCTAATGCACTATCCTTTTACACTTTTCTCCTATGTTCACAATTGGTTATAGTAAGAACCGAAATAGTTTGTTTAAATTATGTGATGACAGTTTGGCTACTGACTGATTAGACAGTGCAGTTTTATGCACATGTGAGAGATAGCTAGTACAAGAGCACATTGTGTGCAACTAACGTTCCGTTTCCCTAAATGACATAAAATGAAGAAAAAATCACAAGGTTTTAGTCCCTTGTGATGTTGATTCAATGATCAGTAGAAATAATATTAAATTCTATCTTCTTGGTTAATGAACAAAAGATCCATGTCTTTGTGAGCAGGGAATGACACTATTAACATTGTCAGCGTCTGTTCCTGGCATAAAACCTCCCTGTAACGAAGAAAATTGTCATGCAACTGATGGACAGAGTGCAGTGTGCTTCTTGGCTCTTTACCTCATAGCTCTGGGGACTGGTGGAATAAAGCCTTGTGTTTCGTCATATGGAGCAGATCAATTCGACGATGCAGATGAGGCTGAGAAAGAACACAAGAGCTTTTTCTTCAATTGGTTCTATTTCTCCATTAACATTGGTGCTCTCATTGCTGCTTCTCTGCTTGTTTGGATACAACAAAATGTGGGTTGGGGATTGGGCTTTGGCATTCCTTCAGCTGCCATGGCAATAGCTTTGCTGAGTTTCTTTTCAGGTACTCAGTTGTATCGGAATCAGAAACCCGGAGGCAGCCCCTTCACGCGCATTGCTCAGGTGATAGTGGCTTCCATAAGAAAGTATAGACTTCAAGTACCTGTTGACAAGTCTCTTTTGTATGAGATCGCTGACACGGAGTCTGCCATTGAAGGAAGCCGCAAGGTTGACCACACAAAAGGACTGAGGTGATCCAATATCTCTTCTAACTTATTTCCTATCAATTGATTGTTTAAAAACCCAAGAAATGGAATTTTAGGCTTGATTTTTTTGGTACATAAAACCTCTCTAATTAAGAAAAAAATGGCAATCTTGCATTCATTAGTTATCGTATCGCTTCTGACAGCATAATTGTTTCATATCAGAAAGTATACATTCAACATCTTCAATGAACATGTCAAATGAAAGCCTAATAGTCTAAAATAAAGCTTGAAGAAGACAACAGCATGTTGCTTAATCTTGTTAACTCTATCAATTGTTTATAAGCCTGATTTTCTTAAATAAAGGGCAGATCTGTAGCCAGTATTGATGATTCAACGAGCTTGTCACATACTAGTCTAATAAAAACGAGTTTTCTTCTTTCTTGGTGACAGGTTAAGTTTGATACATTATTATAATAATAATTGATACAGTACAAAGAACAATGAAGTGTTACGACTTATGTCATTAAATATAATTAATGTTCTTCATTTTTAGTGTAACAGTTACAATACCAAGATCTCAAAATTAAATCCTAAAAGGAAATATTGATAATATATGTTCATTAATATTTCCAATTGCTTTACTGATGACATAATTCTCGAAAATCAGAAAAGATCTTCCAAGTCTTCAATAAATTGCATCTTAGACAGCAAACAGCCTATTTTCTAAGCCAGGAGGAGACGACAGCATATTACCTGCAAGGTCTGGTTAGTTATGTCCACATAATGTTTTTGCAGATTCTTTGACAAAGCAGCAGTGCGACAAGAGTCGGATATTGTGAAGGATGTTGGAAGTATGAATTAAAATCATAAAAATATAAAATTAATCATAATAAATTATGAGCATACCTGGAGCATAACTTGATAAAGCCATGACTGATCTGAATGACGATGAGTAGAATTACAACCTACTTCGCCCCTTAGGTTATCCAGATAGAGAGAAAAGAGAGAGAAAATTTTAGAAGAAGGGAATCCTTATTTTTCAGAGTTCAAATAATAACCCTGATCTCTCTATTTATAGTCAGACTTGTGATAGGAAACTACTGACTACTAAAGGGCTGTAAGTTGGGACCTCTACCCATATGGGCTTATGCATGATCCAACCTATCATGGATCATACACATTAAGCTAGGGCCCAATCTGTTCTATGCTTAATGTTAAAATACAAAACTAATTACTTAAATAAATATTCCAATAATTGATTAATGCTAATCCATATAATATTTCTAATAAAATTAATTATTTTATTTTTTAAATATAACAATCTCCCACTTGGATAGCATTAATTAATTATATGGAATAATTAAAATATCAATAATTAAGTAATTAGTTATACATTAAGCTATAAACTTAATTCAGAGAATGAGACCACACAGAATCACTGAATCCGATAGGGAGACAAGTGATATAATGTCTCATAATCTGAAAGGAACAGAATAACGTTTAGTCTTTCAACTATAACTCAGAAGAGAAACAACTTAAAATCATTGAATCCGATAGGGAAACAAATGATTTTTATATATGTATAAAACATATTACCAATGTTTCAATATCCAAACTGAGTGACAATTACAAAATGTGGAATGAGACCATACAGAATCACTGAATCCGATAGGGAAACAAGTGATGTTAAATTAATGTCTCATAATCCCAAAGAACTGGATATATATATATAAGGTTACTGAGCAATGATTGCATAAGTGGAATGAGACCATACAGAATCACTGAATCCGATAGGGAGACAAGTGATGTTAAATTAATATCTCATAATCCCAAAGGAACTTGATATATATATATAAAGTTAATCTTTTGACCACAGCTCATATCATAAGAGAAACAACTTAAAATCATTGAATTCGATAGGGAAGCAAATGATTTATATATGTATAAAACATATCACCATTATTTCAAAATGAGCAATTACTGGTCACAAATATCAATAAAATAAGATAAGCATATCTCAGACTCCCACTAAACTAAGGCTTTATAAAAATTTAACAAGACTCATATGAGTTAGTTGATTTTGAATACTCCTATAGGTAAGCCTTAAGTCAATAGATCCCTTGCATGTTTCCACTAGGGCTATGTTTAATGTGAGTCTGAAATTCAGCAATCTTTTCTCTCTAACAAATAGGAGTTTAACATAAAATTGTTCAATATGTCTAGAATTCCTATTGTTTTGAGAAAAGCACAAAATAGAAGCCTTATCGCAACAAAATTTGGTAAAGATCGTGATATAGAATTAACTAATTGCATGCCAAATATCAACTTCCTCAACCTTATAGCCTGTCAAGTGGCCTCATAATATGCGATAAACTCTACTTCCATTGTTAAGGTAGCTGTGAGTGTTTCTTTAACACTTTCCCATGAAACAGCTCCTCCAAACATCATAAAGATGTATCTAGATGTTGACTTACGATCATCTATGTTCAAGACATAATCAGAATCTGAATAACCAATACTTTCAAGTAAATTAGATTGTCTACAAGTCAACATATGATTCATAGTACTTTGTGAATGCTTCATGACCTTTCTTGGCGACTTTTCAATGATCCATCCTTAGGTCACTTGAGTATCTTTCAAGCACACTAATAGCAAAAGCTATGTCTAAACGAATGCAAACTTGTGCTTGCATAAGATTACTAATAGCGGAAGCGTAAAGAATCTTATCTATTTCAGCCCTTTCAATATCAACTTAAGGGCATTATCATTGAGACAATGTGTTGTCTTTCTAAGTAGGTATTGGACTAGATGCACAAGTATCCATTTAAATCTTTTAAGCATCCATTCAATCAAATTGGCTTAGTACAAACCCAAAATACTATGAGTTCTGTCATGATGGATCTAAATTTCAAAATAAAAAATGTTTTGCTAAAGATCAAAATGACCTGATAACATACATTTTGACTCATCTAAATTAACTGAGTTCTTAACCAACAAAATGTCATCAACATAAAGCACTAAGATGACAAAAATACTCTAATAAATTTATTAAAATTCCTGCAAGTACACAATATAGTCATATAATATTGCAAGTCTCTAAACTCTTTGAGTTCGTCTGAACTTAATGGCTAGCTGATTAGATTGTTCAACATAAGGATCTTTATTTATCTGTACTGAAATGTCAACATTATCTCCTCTAGTGGTGAGAGAATCAAAATAGGTATAGGCAGAATGGTAGCCTTGTCACATAAATTGATAGCCTTAAGCATTAAACTCCCACTATCCAAGCCATCCTCTGAATAAAAATGTCCAATCAAACTTGATTATCTTGATACTATAAGTGAGATAATAAAATCTATAACCTCTTGATCCAATTCAGTACTTAATGAAGAACCCACTCATTGATCTAGAGTCTAACTTTTAGGGATTATATGGTCTCATATTTACTTTTCAATCCCACAATTGAAAAGATTTCAAAATTTTAAGAAATCTAGATCTAATAACATTCCTTTGTTTTTCCAATCTTTCTAATCTTTCTTTAGAAAAATGGTCTAAAATTGATCCCATAAATGGAAGAATTCTAACTCATTCTAAGTTATTTATGCCTAATTATAGCATTGATGGGAATATCAGAAGATACAACAGGATAATCTTTTAAATTCAAATGATATGGATCATTTTGTAAGGTGACATTACCAACAATAGCAAAATCACTATGAATCTCAATCTTTCCACTTCCTTGCCAAAGGGTATAACCACAATTATCTAAACTAGAATTAGAAATCAAATTCCTTCTGATAGAGGGTACATAAATTAACATTATTTAGATCCAAAATATGTTCAGATGACAAACATAAGGAAATTGATCCTATGTATTAAACCTCAACCTTATGACCTGCTACTCCTAAGATATTTCTCTCTCTCTTATTTGGGATCCACTGGTTCTTGAGCCCCTTTAAAGAATTTAT
Source organism: Sindora glabra (assembly GCA_020226215.1). Taxonomy (NCBI): domain Eukaryota; kingdom Viridiplantae; phylum Streptophyta; class Magnoliopsida; order Fabales; family Fabaceae; genus Sindora; species Sindora glabra. Next base: position 85,794,907 of record CM035227.1, on the reverse strand, counting down.
TACATGAACAGTTTCACCAAAATCCAACCACCAAAATTCAGAAGATATTTTAAGTTTATTAGACTTAAAACACACTAAAGTTAGATAGGTAGAAATGAATTTCTCTTCAACAACTTTCATGTACATCACAACAGTGTCCTTATCTGGTATACTCTCTCTAATTTTCTTCTCAATAGTGAATTTAATCACTGCCAAACAAATCCGATTCGATTCATTCCATTGTTTATAATAGGTCTTATTTACAGTACTAGACTCAGGTAATAGATTAGCCAGCTTCGATTCTCTAAAAGCTAAATTTTACTTAGATATTATCAGGTACATGTTCAAAGACTCTCTCCATTTATTATAATTTATTCAATTAAGAGTCCTTACCACAAATAGTTGTTAAAAGACCGAGACTGATACAACAGGATTGGAAAATTATTAATTATGCGTGCACAACATAATTACAACACAAGATTTCCAATTAAACAAATCAGTCAAACAACTATCTAACAAAGTGGTATCCAAAATACATGTACCATAGATTTAGCTTGTACAAGAGCCTACTTAAAAATGTAATCAATATAACCATACCGATAGGGTACAAGAAATATTGAAACATTACAATTACTGCATGCCTATTCTAAGGAGTCTAAACTTTAAAATTACACTAACAATGTTACACCGATAGGGTATATCCATCATCAATGTAATGTACTCTTAAAATCTTAGAAGGACAGTATTTTATGTATAATAGCCTTATTATATCCTTAAATTACCATTGGTATGAAATAAATGGCTTTAGGTGTTTTATGTGTACTAAAATAACATAATTAAGGGCTCAAAATTATTTAATATAATTATGTTCATAATTAGAGAGAGTGACAGCACACCAAGCCCAGAAAAAATATAAAGAATGTCTATGAATTTTCTCAAGCCAAAATTCCGTCAATAATATATATATATATATATATATATATATATATATTTAAACAATATAAACTTTCCAAAATTCAAAATAAATATTTATTAGTTTTAAAAAAATTTTATGAAGAAATACACATAAATAGGAAATTAAACTTTATACATCTGGGCCAAAACTCGAGCCCAAATACCAAGTGTGTGATAAAGATGCGCTTAAACACGCGTGACACGAGCGTGGTGAAACAAACAGCATTTGGATTTATTCAAAACAGACACGTGCGTGGATTCACACGTTGCAACCATATGGAGTTAAGCTACTAGGGGCACAAGGTACATGTGCTGTCTGGCACATGAATATACGCTTAGACGAATAATAATAATAATAAAGATTATGTAAAGCCAAAAATATATATGCATCCATTTTTCCAGAAAGCAAAAATAGCATCATGTTTTATGAAAACAATTGATTTCATAACATACAATCAGGATCCACCACTTTTTGGGATAAAGGAAAATAAAAGAAAAATTACCCATGAAATTCTCAAATTGACATTAAAATATAGGTACAATTCAAGAAATTTAAAAAAAAAAAAGACGAGATTGAGACTAAACAGACAAGAACAACAAAATTGGATCCAGAAAATAATTATAACCGTGACTAAAATGACAAAATCGAAGCAAAGCGTGCAATAAAAAACAGGAATAAGCCAGAGAAACCTTATGCACTTTGACTTCAAAAGGAACGAGAAGGTACAAACTAAAGAATTCATAATTCAATTGAAAGAAGATAGATCCAAAAATTAATTAAATAACTCATAAATGATTAATACTAATCCATACTATACTAATCATACTAACCATACGAAAGTTAGGAATTTATTAATTAGGTTGCAAACTCCCCAATTTTGATAATTTCATGTATAGAAATAAAAGAAAAATTGGGAATTTCATAAATTTTATCAAGATAAATAAAATTGCTCATAATTAAATTTTTCATACTATCAACATCGCTCTGATACCAATTGTTGGAAGTATGAATTAAAATCATAAAAATATAAAATTAATCATAATAAATTATGAGCGTACCTGGAGCATAACTTGATAAGGCCATGACTGATCTGAATGACGATGAGTAGAATTACAACCTACTTCGCCCCTTAGGTTATCCAGATAGAGAGAAAGGAGAGAGAAAATTTTAGAAGAAGGGAATCCTTATTTTTCAGAGTTCAAATAATAACCCTGATCTCTCTATTTATAGTCAGACTTGTGATAAGAAACTACTGACTACTAAAGGGCTGTAAGTTGGGACCTCTACCCATATGGGCTTATGCATGATCCAACCTATCATGGATCATACACATTAAGCTAGGGCCCAATCTGTTCTATGCTCAGTAAGCCCATGGAGACTTTGCACTGTGACCCAAGTGGAAGAGCTGAAAGCTGTTGTGAGATTACTTCCTGTATGGGCAACCGGGATCATCATTTCCACTGTATATAGTCAGATGAGCACCTTATTCGTGTTGCAAGGTGAAACCATGGATCCTCATTTTGGCAAATCCAAATTCCAAATACCAGCGGCATCTCTTTCCATCTTTGACACCATCAGTGTCATCTTCTGGGTCCCCGTCTATGGCTGGATAATTGTCCCATTTGCAAGAAGGTTCACGGGGCACAAAAATGGCTTAACACAGCTCCAGCGGATGTCATATCAATATTCTCCATGGTGTATGCCGGAACTTTGGAGATCGTAAGATTGAGAATTGTAAAGAGGCATAATTATTATGAGCTCAAACAAATGCCAATGTCCATTTTTTGGCAAGTTCCACAATATTTTATCATAGGGTGCGCTGAAGTATTCACATTTATTGGACAGCTAGAATTCTTCTACGAGCAAGCACCTGATGCAATGAGGAGTTTGTGCTCTGCTTTATCACTCCTCACTGGTGCACTTGGACAATATACGAGCTCTTTGCTCTTGAGTATTGTCACAAAAGTGAGTACTGGGAATGGCAAGCCTGGATGGATACCTGATAATTTAAACTACGGTCATCTCCACTATTTCTTTTGGCTATTGACAGTGCTAAGTGTATTTAATTTGGGAGCATTCCTTCTGGTGGCCAAGCTTTATACATATAAAAGAGCGGTTGGGACTCTCCAAGAAAATCGGATCACACAGTAACCGTAAGTATTGCCACCTAATTTCAAATCCAGCATTTCATTGGCCTTTTGATTTCTAATGAAAAGAGCATGATCTTCTGGCGTTTAGAAAAAAGCCTGGATTATACCGCACCTATGTGATTTCTGTATATGCTTCGTAAGCAGTAGGTGTAGTATGTAACACAGATCAATTTAATCCTTGGATTCTTTGTATATGCAAAAAAAAGAAAATACTTGTCATTGCAGTTTACAGTAGTACTAGTTACTTGTTATCAATGTTCTCTAAACATCATTCATGTTTATCAGATATTTCTCAGAAGCATGCTTTTAGTAATATATATATTATATGCAAGTAAGCTTACTCAATCTAACAATGTTTTTAATATAAAGAAGAAATCTGTAATTAATTATGGGTATAATTACCGGAACGGTGGTGCGTATATAAAAATGTGCTATGGGAATTAAAATCGGGTACGCCACTTTTTTACACAATTTTTTAAGACATACAAGTATGAAAAACGTAGTTTCTAGAAAGCTTTCATCAATATCTATAATTGCATGACTAAATGGACTAAAATAATACAGAGATACCAGCAGCATAGATATTGTTTATATTAATGGAGAGCGTACTACTTCCAGTTGGATGATGTTGGGAATTTACTATTCTATTTGTATAAGCCGTGTTTATTATAGGGTCTGAGGCATATGTATGTTGTGTTGTGAAATAGAGTAAATAAACGGATATTTCAAGAGGCATCTTCCCCATTCGATTCTGTTAAACTCTACCTATGGGGTGGTCCGGCCAACCTACATTAAAATAAAAAATAAATAAATGCAACTGATGACAGCAAAGGTTTGTCCATTGGGAGATTCCTCTCCGAGAGCAGAGGAAATACATTTACAATATAAAAAAATAAATAATATATTCATTTGTTATTATTTTTATATAAAAAAAAGAATAAAAAAATTAGACATTAAACTGGGTGAAATTTGGCCCGACCAACTTAACAATCAAGCCTTAAATTGTGCAAAATCATGAAATTAACAATTATGGTCCATTTAACTAACAATTTTATTTGGTTATGCAATTTTTTATTTATGGATTCTTTAAAACAAGTATCACAATTTGATTAGTGTTGAGTTATCATGTATTTTTTACATAATTTTTAACTTTTCTTTACATTATTTATATTAGTGAAAATTAAATGAAATATGGTAAACTTTAAAAATGAGTTACCGATGATGTTAAAAAAAATAATATTGTAAGCTAAGATATAATAATATTATGATTCTTATTTTAAAAAACTAACATTAAAATCACATTATAAAACAGTTATTTGATTGAATGATGTAACTTAATTTAGAATTTTGCATAATTTTGGGGTTAAATTCTAATTTTTTTCAATTTAGCATAAACAAAATCCGACGATCCTAAATTTACATTGAATTTTCTGCATGTTTTTCTATATATTTTCTTTATAGTAAAAGCAATGACCAATATTGAAATTAGAAATAATTAAATAATGATCAATATCAAAATTAGAAACAATCAAATGAGAGTAAATTTAAAAGAAGCTGTACTTTTTGGAGGTTGAATTTTTTATGATTGAATTGTCTTTTTTCTAATCTCAACATAAATAAATGAAAAAAAAACCTAAATCTTGATGCAAAAATGATAATCCAATGCTAAAAACACTTAACCACCTAAAAAGTCAAATTTACCATTAAATTACCCATCAAAATAATATAACATAAATTTTGATATAGAATAAATAAGCTTATCATTAAACACACAATTTGTACTTGCTCTTTTGTGAGATTGTTAAGAGTAAAAAGTGCGCACAATAGTAATGAGAAAAAAAAATAGTACTGCTAGTTAGAGAAAATTTGTGGAATTTTTTGGTGTATATAAGATTACTACTATTAAATTGTGATATGATGTCAACCATTTAATGTCAATTAAATTTAAAATTGATACATATATTAACATAGTGACATTTTTCAATATATGAGAAACTTAATATATTGATTAACCTAGAAGACAAACACCTTAAAACACCTTGATTTAAAAATCAAAGTTTTTTTTTTATTTTTTTGGTACATGTATCCAACTTAAATACCTATTTCCAAAAATTAGTTTATTATTGAATGATCCATTGCTTTAACCAAAGTATCCTGCCTTACTTGAACATCCTTCATTGGCTATGATGAGTACTTGAAAATATTAAAAAACAATGAAGTAAGTCACAAAAACTTAGTGAGTAAGACTCCATGCAAACTATACTAGCATTTTATTCAAAATCTTTCCTCCTCTTAATTTCTTCATGTTGTATTTTTATACTCTATTGATTATGTTTTTATGAGGCACAATTATTATTTTTTTTCACAATATTAGTCTTTTATTATCTTTTCCACATCACCCACGCCTTCAACAAATGGACTTTGTTTCTTCACATTTTAACATTGAACTCATTCATTGGGTTATTATAGTGATCATAACTCTTACATCCAACCTTACTCATTGCACATAAGTTATTTTTGTATTGTTATTCCTTGCCCAAATGATTTACATTTTTATTCTTGGTTAGGGTAGTTAGTTGTCAAGTAACTATTAGATATAAACCCATCATTGGTGTTTTATATTATATACCATGCCCATGCTATATTTCCATACGATCACAAATTATGCTTGCATTTAAACACATCAAGCTATTCATATCAATAACAACAATAAAAGCAATAATAGATAATAAGTTGCCAAATAGTTAAATAAATAGCACAAGCATTCACATAAAAACATGCATCCATGATACAAGTCATTTCATTCCAAAATTAAAAACCAAACTTGCTCAGAAATGTAACAAAGGGCAAGTTCAAGTCATAGCCAAGAGAATATACCAATTAATAATACAAAATATAAAAAATAAAAAGGTTTCCAAATTAGATTTTAAACCATAATGAAAATAGAATTAAAATGGAGTAAAGTAGAATATAAGATCTTAATTCAAGGAATTTCACAATCCAATGATGAATTTATCATTAACATTAACATGATCACCTTAGACTCAACTACTTAGCTACGAATCACTTGGACATTACCATAACCCCAATTAATATTGCAAATTAACCACCTGATACTAATCAATTCAAGATTGATGTCCATCCCAAATCAACTTGCAAAAGCAATCAATTCACAAATAGTTAAGACTAGATCAACAATCTAATATGCAAGAAATAATTAATTTATTTTCCGATTCTCCTAGGTGGTTATAATTTTGCATGCAAAAATTAAACACCTAATTGTTATTGATTATGATTGAAAATAAAAAACCTACACATTAGAATTAATTTCAATTAATCATATAAATGTATATTATAAGAAGTAATTAACTAATAGGCTTAATTAGCTAATTACCTAAAACAATCACAAAACAAGAGAAAACAAAGGACTATGAGATAGATGAATCAAGAGTAAATCAAATTAACAATCAAAGTCTCAAAATTCAAACCATTATTGGAGGGTTAATCCCTTAAACTAACAAAAATCAGCCACTCATGGAGGTTGCAAGTGAAAAGAAGAAGAATATTTGCTATCTAGGGAAAATGGTTGCCTATGGAAGCACAAAAATCCCGTGTTGGCCATTATATACATCTTTGAAGTTACAAAGAATGGAGCATTGTATGAATTAGAAGCTTATAACTTAGTTTACAAATTAAATTACAAATAGTATAAACTATAGTAAAAGTTTGTAGTTTGGATTTAACTCCATTTTTGCCACCAAAATGGTGAAATTTCACTAAACTCCAAAAATAAAAGTTATTGGACTAGGTTTTATCTAATTTTAAGTATTAGTTTCATCTTAATTAGACTCTTAAAACGTCAATTGCCAACAAAAACTATAACTAGTGTAACTAGGATGGAAATAGATCTTTAAGTTTACAACCAAAATTGACCCTCTAAACATTTGTGAAAATTTTAAAATTTCTTCTTAGAATTCCAACGATGTTAATATCATCCAATTTGGACACATCTTGAACTCAAGTTATAACTAAAATATTGAAATAGTGTAAGAATTCAATATTGATTGAATATTTTAAAAATATTATAAAACTATCACTTAATCACATATCAAGGTCAATTTCATTAAGTTAATCATATGTAACATGCTAAAAGGCATAAAATCTTTCATATCATTTAGCCTTTGCACAACTTTAAGCAAACATAAATTTATTTAAAACTGAAGAACAAAAAGACTTCCTTTCCAATAACTTCAAAATGACAAAGTTTACAAGCAAAAAATAATTGACATCATCAAGAGTCATAACACATCATGAATCTACACAAAAAATACCCTCAAAAACACCTAAGGGGTAAGCAATAAATTTATTTGCTAATAACATAATCACCTTTGTTTCAAAGATCCTATATTTGAAGCATTGTAAAAAAAAAAAAAAAAGCATGTCACTAATTGAAACTCCTAAATTTAACATAGCATGCTTAATTCTTGCTTGCCTTATAACACATGAAATGGTGAATGTGCCTAGATGTATGCATTTTCAAGGTAATTTTCTTTGAATGATGGCAAACACATTCTCGCCTACACTTGCTTTCTCATCATCCTTTAAATTTACCTTTAAATGCATAATTATTTTTAGAAAGTTTGCATACCTTGGAATCTATTTAATCAAATCTAACAATGGTATGTTGGCTTTTATTTTTCTAAAAGTATCAAAAATCTATTTTTCATCTTCAAATTTTTCTAGGTTTAATAACTCTTTTTGGAAAAGGAAAGGGATAGAAAAATTAGTGGAATGCAGGGGTTTAGGGATAGAATATACCTCACTTTTACCATGTTTTGTTTCTTATTCTAGTTGAACTATTTAGTTTTCTTTATGTTCTAGTTGATAAGGTAAATGGATCTCAACTTGCTTGTCACTTGGAAACTCAATAGTATTGACAACTTTCATGCTGATTGGATTGATGACAATTTTATAAAGAAAACTTGCCACTAGAACTTTGCGCTTCTAATTTGCTTTCCAAAGTAGCAAGTTGACCCATCTAATTCTTTATATTCTTGTTGCACATTATTGTTGAAAAATAGGTTCGTCTCTTATAAAATCACTTTTGATTCTCATTGATGTATTTAGATAGAGGATTTATAGTATGCTTCTAAATAAAAATTACTAAAAATTGTAAGTATTTAATTGAAAAAAATTTAAAGTAGAAGTGCTTAGATAAAAAATTATAAAATTAGAAGAGCTTGAAATGTAATTTAACCTTTTTTTCAAAAACGAAATTGGTATCAATACTATCTATAAAAATAACTAACTTATACATGTAAATGTAAGCAACAAATTTCATTTATATTGATTTAAATATATGAATTGCCAAAAGTATCGATGTTATGATATTATTTATAGGTAAAATTATATTTTACGTCTTGGCCTATATGTTTTGTTGTTAGTAGTAATTAAAGGTAAGAAACAACATATAATTAGCAAAATGGACTAGATTTGCTAGACATGCATAATAAATGAATAATTTATTCTGCATAAAAATATATTTTATTAAATTAAATAATAAAAATAATTTTTTATAATGTTTTAACTTATTAAATTATTTAGCTATATAGAAAAAACATTTATTGTTATTTAAGAATTTTAGTGCATTATTTATTCAAATTAGTTAATATGTATTTAGCATACTTTAATTTATGACAAATCATAAACTTTAATTTTATAAAATGTAGTATTTTTAGTTAATCATGTTCTAAATTATTAGTAGTTTATTGAAAATATTATTTAAATTATTTAATATGTTTTTACAGTACCGCAATATCAATGATAATAAATTTAAAATTTACATTTAATTATTAAATTTTATTATTTTAATTTCTTTTCCCCTTTTTCTTACATTCATGAAGGACCTAATCTAAAATTTTAAGGAACTATATGGATCTATTTTAAAAACTCATCAAAGTGTATGGCCCTAGATTGTATTTGCTATGTTAATGTGATAATTCCAAATTGGCATATTTTAAGCTTAGTAAACAAATCACTTGCTACATCATTTAATATTAATAGTAGGCAAATAATGGGGACCCAATCAAAAATTAAATAAAAGTATAAGTACTCAATTTGAAACTTTTAAACTATAGTAACCCATTTATATAAAAAATGATTCTATAGGAACCTAAAGTATAATTTAACCTTATAAATATATTATAACTATTCTTAATTAATATTATTTTATAAGATTTACTTGAAAATTGAATATAACAATAAATGAGTGGTATTCATTGATTTTTAAACATAGCTCTTAAGGTTACAGTTAGCAAAACCCAAATTTTATACCCTCTCTTATTCTTTGTTTTATTTGTCACTTTAAAAACCTAATCAAACATTATTATTTTTTTCAATTCTATCATTCTTATAGGATGGGAGAGAATATAACAATTGAATATAACAATAAATGAGTGGTATTCTAACATTATTATTCTATAAGATTTACTTGAAAATTGAATATAACAATAAATGAGTGGCATTCACTGATTTTTAAACATAGCTCTTAAGGTTACAGTTAGCAAAACCCAAATTTTATAACCTCTCTTATTCTTTGTTTTATTTGTCACTTTAAAAACCTAATCAAACATTATTATTTTTTTCAATTCTATCATTCTTATAGGATGGGAGAGAATAGTGGAAAAATAGTAAAAGAGAAAACAATAATGGGGCGGGGTAAAAGATAATTTTGGAAAGCATTATACTCCCTCCTTTTTTATTATTTGTCACATTCTAAGAAATTTTTTATTCTTTTTTAATTGTTGCTTTAACATTTTAATAAAATATTAATTTTTTTATTTTATTCTTATTTTTCATTAATAAATGATTTATTACTTGACACTTTCGACTTGTTGCATTTATTTCAATATATTTTATTCTCTATTATTAATTGTTTTGAACTTTGTATATGAAGGGTATCTTAAAAGGTCTACTAAAAATAAATAAATTAATTCACTATTTTAATATTTGTAAAATTAATTAATTGTGGTAGATAATAAGGAATGAAGGAAGTAATTTTTGTATAACAACCTTGGATGATAAATAAAATGAAACGGAAACGGTAAAAGTTATAAATTTAATGTAAAAATTATAAAATTTATAATAAAATATTATAAACTTCTTATAAATTCACAAATTTCTTCATAAATTGTACTGAAGCAAAAACCGAGATACAGATGCATTTTGTCATAGTGGCTCCGAAGTGCATTTGGTAGTCTCTCGTTAAATGACGTCTAATATTCATGCAGTTGACAGTTGGAAATGTCTTTGTGGAAAATAAAAAGGTGAGTTCTATGTTACTCCTCGATTTTGGAATTCAGGGTGACGTAACCATAACAAAAATTGTTAAATTTAAATTATTTAATCACATCCACAAAAATAAATAATTATAATTCAATAATTTAAATTTAATAATTTTAAAATTTATCACTTCATTTTAAATTTTAAACCTCCGTAGCATGCTCGAAGTAAATGATGTCAGTGCTTTGAGCACTTTTTGTAAGACATTGAATAATTTGTGCCTTCCATCTATAATATGCAAGTCATCTTGTGCGTTTTCATTGTTTGGTGAAGTAAGTGCTATCTAACGGCAAAATTATATACACAATACATATGACTTGTATATCCTAAAAGCTTTGGGGAAAAGGAAAAAATAAAAAACGGAAAAATCCCTTTTCCTATGCATAGATCTGATCTCTATGCATTATATATACAATTAATATTATATATGTTGGTAATATAGTTAGTTTTACACCAATGACACAAAATACTACTACATAATAGTTTTTTCTTTTTAAGGACCAACAATGAGATTATTGGCTAAAACCAGTTCAAATTTGACATTTCTAATTAATATCAATTCACAACTTAACATATTAACTGACATTGTAATTGACACAAAACAATTTGATTATGATTTAATTTGTGATAATCATAAATTGAAAGTTCAAATTTTCAGCCTTTGATAAGTAATTTGTTGGACAGTACTCAAAGAGCACAAAATACACATATCCCAAACAGGTAATTTGTATGAAATAACCTGTTTTAAAAAATGATTTTAAGGAAAAAATAAAAATAATCCATTTGGTGTCATGACTCCATTTCACATAATAAATAAATTAACTTATAACTTATTGATTAGGTCAATAAATAATAAGCAACCCTTTAGAAGCATTGTACACACTAATTTATTGGGAAAAAAAAAACCCTTGATTTGATAAGTTATCTCGAATAATTTATAATATATAAGTTATTATTTTTTTAATTTTTTTAAATCTATCCTTTTTTTTAACAATTTATAACCCATGTCTTTCATAACATAAATCTAAATATTTTTTTATAAAAATAACTAATTTAATTTTAACATAATTATATCTTAATTTTAATCTATAAATACATAAAATATGGATGTAAATAAATATGTAATGTCATAAAATATAGTTATATAATTATAATTATAAGTAATTATGATTTTTTTTATAAATAATAAAATAAAACTATGTAAATAAATATACAAATTTATAAAATTTATAAATTATAAAACCATGATTGGAAGTATTTTTGTTGCATTTCCGAACAATTTCAACTGAAAGAGACGTATAACCCCTTTATGAATAAATGCTATATCTTGAATCCCCGTATTTGCATTTCAATTGCTGTCAAGAAAAGAAAATAACATAAAAAAGGGTGATAGCTTCTGTTAACCTAAATAAGTTTTACTGCTTGTTCCTAATAATAATTAGAATTAGAATTCTAAATAATTACTTATAAATCCAATAATTAACTATAATTTTTTGTGACAATGATAGTTATTATTTTATTATGAATATTTATTATTTTATTATTATGATTAAATTATTAATATTTTGTTAATATTATTAATTTTTATATTATTAAATACTTTATTATATTTATTATAATAATTATTATATGATTATTTATTTCTATTTAATTAATTTTATTTTTTATTATAAACTATTATTTAATAATTATTTTTATTTTTACTTATATTATTATGTTATAATAAATTATTATTATTATTATTATTATTATTATTATTATTATTATTATTATTATTATTATTATTATCATCATCATCATCATATTAAAGATAATAAACTCAAAACCCATAATGAGGAAATGAGATTCCCTTAGAATTTGGGAGGGGGGAACCCCCATTCCCTTCTTTGGGATAATCTCATTAAGAGAAAATGAGGGGAAGGGAATAAATTTTTTCTAAACTAAACAAAAATAAAGGAAATGAAACCCTACAATTCTCTTTCTCTTTCCTGATTATCCCCAACCAAACAACCCTATATATTACTAATACTTACTTTGTTTATTATTATCATAATTATTCTTGATCATATTGATACATTATTGTGCATTTATACATACAATTTATGGATTCTTGGCCAATATATGAATCTTCATATTGTGAAAGGTATCAATTATTGTAATTATAATAACTAAGACTAGGTACCAGTCATTAGCTCCTAAGTTTGTATATGTGGTCTCTATGGGCACCATATTGGAATAATGAGAATAGCTTTATAAAAGTTAGGTACTAAGTCTAATATGTTATTTTGTGTAATACTTTATTAGAATTAAAATTTGTTATTTATTGTTAATTCTTGTTATATGTGTTTGTCTCTTAGTTGACAACACCTTTAAACTTTGAAGCATTCTCATAATAGATTTATGAGGACTAAGATTTCATGTCAATCATTAATTCTAGAATTATATATTTGTCTTTTAGTTAATATCATTTCAAAATTTAGAGATGTTCTAGCAAATAGATTTATGGGGACTGTTTTTAGATTTTGGGATAATTAAATTTATTGTTATCAAAAGATTTTCTTATTTCATTATTGAGTCTATTACGAGAAATCATTGAGGATTAACTTGAAAAATAACATATTTTGTTGGATTATACTTTTAATGCTATTTTTCTTACAATCTCACATCAATGGCTCATGTCTAGGTAATTGATAATATATGTAACCATGGAATGTGTTGTTTTGAAAATAATGCAATTGCCAACATGATTCAATATTGTTAATTGCTTAAGTGTGAGTCATGTTTTAGGTATTATTTCTTGAATGGTATGTTTTCAAAATCAAGGCTAGGTGTTTTGAGTTTTATGTTCAACTTGAGAGTCATTTTCATGTGAAATGTTTTAAAAATAAAATCTTTACAATTAATGTTGCTTAAGTGGGAGAATGTTAAAATTCTTTTATATAGGCTACCATCAATTGTAGGTAGTTTATTTTTAATAAAACTAGTTGGCAATAATCTAGAAGGTTTTTATTTTCTAAAACCCAATTCATTAAAGTGATTTATTATTTAAACTTATAGATAGTTGATTATGGATTAATGTGTTTGGGAGTTAAAGTATAGACCTACACCTTTACTAGCCTGTAATGAAGGGGTCTAATAAGATTTTATTTATATTGACTTATCTCCCTCTCCACTTCTAACTTAATTCAATCATTAGCTTCTCTCATTGAGAGTCATACACTCTAAGAGAAAGAGAGGAAGATTCCCCTAGTATATATCTAAATACTATAATGTATAGGAGAATTAAATTCACGTTTCCACTTTAGTGTTATTATGGTGTTTAAAATTCCATACAAGTTATTATATTAATTGTATCTTAATAAAAATATCTTAAATTTCTCTTTTTCTCATCATTTTTAAAAAGATAAAAAATATAATTTTTATTTTTGAAACATCATTTTAATTTTAAAAAATTATTTATATGTAACTTTCTCTGAAAATCACCCTTTCATTTTACTGGGAAAAGGAGAGGATTCTATATATGGTTCTTTCAATTTGCATTGCCACTTCTCATTTTACTCAATGCATTCGCTTCAAGTCTCCCAAAAATTTTTTAGTCAAAAACTCCATTCGTTGACTAATTAATCTGGAGATTATTAACCATGTCCTTATAGGAAAGTTAATCGCCTCTATTCTTTCATCTAATTGTAAAAGGTATGTATTATTAATTAAAAGATAACAAAATAATAAAATATATTATAATTAATTTTATGTTATCAATAATTTTTAATTTAATAAATATATTTAATTTTTGTGAAGATAAGAGTATAAGCATACTTGATTTAAATATTTTTACTTAATAATCCATCCATTCCTATTTATAATAAGAAAGTAGTTTAATTTATTTATTTTTAGTGAACTTTTTAAAGTTACTCTTTACATGCAAATTTTAAGATAGTTGGAAATAAAGATATAAATGTAATGGAATAGATGTAAGTGGGTTGGTTGTATAGAAGGGTAAATTTGAAAAAAGAATATTTAATATTTTATTAAAATTCTAAGACATAAAAAAGAATAATTTTTTTTCAAAATGTGACAGATAAAAAGAAAAAAAAGAGAGTATATCTCTGTTAAATTATTTAAATGACATTTATTACTTTCATTAAATTTATAGTATGGTTTTTTCTATAAATTAAAAAGTGGAGGTTGACGTCCACATAAGAATGCAGATGTTAGTCATTCCTGTTAGGTAATCAAGAAATCAAATAAAATCACTAAACTACTGACATAATAATAATTGCTTGAAATCAAGTAGTTTGTCGAACACTCATTTTAAATGCTTCCGTCTCCCTATTTAATAACGAAGTTGGAAATTCTTGCTTAATGAGTGGATATATAAATTGTGCGTCCGGAATATTTAAAATATTATCATTTCATTAATTAATGAAATAATTAATTTCTCAACAAATCATTTTTAAGTTGTTGGTAATACTGTTCTGTTGGCTCTGGGTATGTAATTTAAGTTCCTACTAAGGAAGCAAAAGCTTTTCAAAAAGAGGTAGAGAACTTTTCATATTATTAGAGTTCTCGTGTTATTAATGTTTAAAAAGTTCCCTGCCATTTTAAAAAATAAATTTATTATGTTAGCATTAAATACTTAAATTCGAGAGAGAATAAAGTCAGTGATAAAGAGTGTCAATTATAATTTTTCCTTTCATTTCACTTTTTCCATTACGCGTTTGTATATTATTTATTTTCCACCAGCATTTTCGCACCATGAACTGCACAAATATTAGTCTATTAGATGTATTTTATGAAAGACCAACTACACTCACGGAGACTTTGAAAAAAATGCATTTGTAGCTTCTGGGAAAGATTTCCATAGTACTAAGCATATATGATGTAATGGATATTACAAAATTACGATCATTTAATTTGATAAATTCTATCATTTTTTTTAAATCTACTAAGGTGAAGGACTAAAATTCTGTACTAATGTCGTACAATCACAATTTTTTTGTGTGGATAGTATACCCTCAGAATATATATATATATATATAATTAATGTCGTCAGTTACAACATATCAGTGAAATAATCAAAACACTTGCAAGTTTTTGAATAAGATTGTTTCAAGTCTTACGAAAGAAAATTAGTTATATATAAATACTCCAATTCGTTTCCTAAATAACAGATCAAGAAATGAAACTAAACATATAAAAAGTACTATAATAATAATAAGGGAAAACTACATAGGGTTAAAGTGTTAACTTATGATTTGGAGTGCAAAAATTGACCCATGTATTTTTTTCTCTGTTAATACCCACTTCAAGTATATTTTTTCATCATAAAAGGAAAAAAAATGTGGTGTAAATGCTTTTATAATTGGATATTCTCCTGCAGGTATTAAAGTTACAAAATCATAGAAGTTTAGACCTGATAAATAGTAAATTTAGCAGCATATATTCAAATTTCAGTTTCTTTTATTTTTTGTTTGCATGTAATTATTCTTCACTACAGCAAAAAAGACTTTTAGCGGCGACATTTGTCGTCGCTAAAAATTTTTCGGTCGTCGCAAAAGAAAAAGTCGTCGTTAAAAATGTCGTCGGTGTAGGTTCGTGCCTGAAGAGATCATTAGCGACGACAATTTGTCGTCGCTAAAAGGTAGACCTTTTGTGACGACAAAGTCGTCGTAGAAAACAATTTCAAATTTCAAAAAAATTTGAAATTTAATTTTTAGCGGCGACAATAGTCGTCGCTATAGGTCATAAGTCGTCGCTGAAGGTTTACCCTTCAGCGACGACAATTGTCGTCACTGAAAGTCTAATCTTCAGCGACGACTTCTAACCTATAGCGACGACTATTGTCACCGCTAAAAGTTTTTTAAATTTTTTTTTAAAAATTTAAAATCAAATTATCATATATTTCAAATGATATATTCTTTATTTTAATTTACTTGACTCGTTTAATAATTTTTTAAATTTAATTTAATTTATTTTAATATAAATTATATAATTATAATATATCAGTCGTATTATTAATAATGTTTAACAATTTGATCCAACATAAAAAATTAATACTCATAAAGTAATGGTAAAAATAATATTTATATAAATAAACTAATATATATACATCATCTATGTAAATGTGCACATATAGAAAATATAAAAATACATAAACAAAATATACTATGGGGAAGTAGGGAGGTGCAAAATCACAGTGCATCATGATCGTCATCGTCATCATCATCATCATCATCATCATCATCCTGACTACGAGGATGATAAAATGACGGTGGCGGCTGAGCGATAGGTGCAGGCGCAAATCTACTCGGCCCAGGCGGTGTAGTAGCAGCAAATGGAGGCGGCGGTAGGACAATACCCTGCTGTCTAAGGATCGAGGTCATCTCAGTAA
Source organism: Sindora glabra (assembly GCA_020226215.1). Classification (NCBI taxonomy): domain Eukaryota; kingdom Viridiplantae; phylum Streptophyta; class Magnoliopsida; order Fabales; family Fabaceae; genus Sindora; species Sindora glabra. Next base: position 85,778,091 of record CM035227.1, on the reverse strand, counting down.
GATAAGTCCCAAACTGCTGCTGCATCTGCTGCTGCTGCTGCATCATCTCCTGCTGCTGTATAATTTGCTGCTGCTGCTGATCAAGCCGCTGCTGATCAAGCCGCTGCTGCTGCTGCTGAATCAATAGCTAGCTCTGCTCAACCTGCTCCCGACTCTGGTGTAACTGCTCCTGCAACTCACCGACCTGAGACACAGTCTGTGAGCTCGTCGTCGTGCTAGAAGTCCCCATCAAACGATAAGTCTGACCAGCAAGTACACGCCCAACAGCCTTCCTGTACCCTCGACGAGTGCCAAGTACCTCATCGGCGATGGCAGCCTCATCTAACTGTACAGGAGTTGTAGGCAGGCTAGTGGATGATACACTAGACTGTACATGCTGAGTCATGAGCTCAGTCATCCTCGCCTTAAATTATTAAAAAAAAGTAATAAGAAATCTATCTTAGAAGATATATTTGTAAAATTTTATTTAAAATATGAAATTCAAATAACTTACATGTTGCCCCTGAGGGATCGGATGCACCCACTCCCCCGACCTGTATGTGTGTCGGTCCCTAAAGTTATCGGGCACCGACTACAGCTCACCAGTATCTCTGTTTCTCTATTCAATTTTTGCAACAAAAAAAAGGATGAAGGGTAGTAATGCTATTTAACAAATGTATATATTTAAAAAAGATAGAAAAAATTTAAATTACCTTATCAAAGCGATGTGCAGCAATAGACTTTGACCCATACCGGTCATTCACGACCTTCTGTGCTCTATTATTTGTATTTCTTGCAGACAACTCCTGCAAATTAAGAGAAAAAAGTTAAATTTTAATGTTCACAATCTACTAATTATGAAATACTGACATAATACCATAAAATATCATACTTACCCTGTACTCGTCACTATCAAAGAAGTCCACACACCTCTGCCATGTCTGCGGTGAGACAGACCGAGGCACACAACGTCGAGCTCGATCCAAGTCATACTCCTTGTATCGATCACCTCCATGCTCTAAGAAATGCTTATTCAACCTGTACTTCCAATCTCGGTACAGGTCAACAGCAGTCCGCATCAAACCAGAGAGTGCTTTATCCCGATCACCCTCGGAGATGCCCTGGAACTCGAAATGGGACTGCATTATAAGACATTTAATAAATTTATAAGTCATATATTTAGAAATTTCAATCTCAAAGACATTAATTCAAAAGGAAATGGATACTTACGCAAACCTCCTGCACAACTCTATCTCGAATCTCCTGAGGTACAGCCTGCCATGACTTATAATAGGGCGGCACGTAGGCGCGGATCATGCTGCCAATATCACGAGGGAGATGACTAGCATTATCACCAACCGTATGCCATGTACCAGTCGTATCAAACTGTACAAGTACCGGTCTGCCTCCACCCCTGCCAATCTTCTCATGCAGTCTTAGGGACCTATTCGGCCCCCTCTTCTTAGCAGGTGCTACTTTATTTAATAAAGAAAAATATTAACAAAATAAACATAATATTTAATTAAGCTTAGGTATGCACAATTAATAACAAATACCTGAGCCCTCACACTGAGATGGAATACGGCTAGGTCGCTCTGGTGGGTCGCCTCCAGCGTCACCTCCGTGGTATCGTGCCTCGACATCCGCCATAACTAAAATAATACACATCATATAAGTAATTAAAAAGAACTCAATGTCCAGTTGAAGGATGAAATGGTTCAATCTCTTACAATCACATTTATTATTTTAATAATCATGCTTACACAATTATGAGTTGTAGTTGTAGTTTGAATATGTTATTTTTTCCCTAATCAGAATCAGTGTCGGTGAACCTAACAGACTGATGGTCATCGGATTTTCCTTCATTATCAGATTGTGTGGGCTCCTCATTCATATAATCATCAATTGTTTTGTCTTCAAGGCTCTCGTCATCATCGATGAAGGTGTCTTCTCCATGAGCACCAGGTCCAACATTCCTGTGCGTTGGAACGATTGAAGGACTATTTCTTTCATTACCTAGATGTACTAGATCGAAATCTCCCAGATCAACTGTGAGGTTGAAGTTGGACGAGTTACTATCCTGCAGAAATAACAGGTCTTGTGCATTATCTCCATCACTGGGTAGATCCCATATATTGCGATGCACCATATTATAGACGACCCTCCAATTTGGTCCATTAAGGAGATCCTCAATGTAAAACACTTGTTTTGCTTGAGTAGCAAGTATGTAAGGATCATCCTTGTACCATTGTCCGTTGATGGAGATACTTGTGATATTCTTGTCAGTATAAAGTTTCTTCTTTGTAGGATCAGTGTCATACCACTTGCATTTAAATAAAGTCACATTGTACTTATTTAAATAAGTCAACTCAATTATTTCTTCCAGTACACCATAAAACATGTTGCCATCAATCCCCGGAACAGAAATGCCACTATTTTGCGTTTTATGCTTCTCATCCTGAGCTTTGGCTACAAAACGTACTCCATTCACAAAACATGCAGAGTATACCATGTTAGTGAAACTAGGACTGGATGCTAATGACAATAACTCTTCGGTGGCCTCTGGGGAACCGTTCCTATGTAAATAGTACATCTACAAAAGTAGCAATTATTCCAAGAATTAAATTAAAATATCAACAAGAGAAATGAACAATATTTAAGATATCCGTTCAATGGATTTGGGAAGAAAAAAATCCTTACCTTCGAGTAAAACTAGGAGGGGAATTTGGTTCTCTGTAAGCTATCAATATCTTCAGCACCACTTTGTTCGAGTTCCAATCGATGCTCACTGTAGAACATAACAATCTTAGTCTATTGTAATCACTAAAGGGAGAAGAACATAACTGAAGTTTAAGATACTCACTGGAGATATTTTTCAATCTCAGTACAATTATTCAAGATGTACCATACTGCAATATCCCGATCCTTCCTATCGAAATGAGAAATTGTCTTCTTCCCTATCGGTCGACATTGGGACTAGAACACCGACAATGTCCTTCTTGTTTGACTAGGTGTTACATCTTGATTTCTATCAGAGCGGTTGAATCTAGTTTCCACTCCTTCCAAATACATGGAGAAAAACGTCAACGCCTCATCAACAATATATCCTTCTGCAATTGAACCCTCCGGTTGAGCACGATTTCGAATGTAATCCTTTAACTTTTTTATATACCTCTCATATGGGTACATCCACCGAAAATGAACGAGTCCTCCTTCCAATGCTTCGTCTGGCAGATGCATCACCAAGTGAACCATTATGTCAAAAAATGCTAGGGGGTATATCCTCTCAAGCTTGCACAAAATTATGATAATGTCTTGTTTGGCTTGCAGAATATCCTCCCTATTAAGACTTCTAGCACATATTTGACTAAAGAAATTGCATAACTCGACAAGTGGATATGATAATTCCATTAGCAAAAAAGCCCGGACACTTGGTCCTAATAGTCTTTGCATAATAACATGACAATCATGTGATTTCAACCCCTTTAACTTTAGGTCACGATCTGTGACATTCTTACTAAGACTCCCAGCAAAGCCATCTGGAAATTTCACATTCTTTATATACTGGCAAAATCGTTTTCGCTCTTCTTGGTTAAGCGTATATCCAGCATGTGGCTTGAAAAGTTTACCCCTCTGCTCATACAGATGCAAGTTAGGCCTTATCTTCATGTCTGCCAAATCTCGTCTTGCATTGTCTGTATCCTTTGTTTTGTGCTCAATCTCCAATAATGTACCCAAGATGCTATCACATACATTTTTCTCGACATGCATGACATCAATGTTATGCCTTAAGTTCATTGTTGGCCAATAAGGAAGATTAAAAAATATACTTCTCTTGCTCCAATTAAGTTCGTCGCACCTCTCTTTCGCTTTACACCACCAAATTTAGCATGTTTTCCTGGAAGTCTCTGTGGCACTTTAGCCAACTGTTCCATGATAACATTATTGGTAAGAGGTCGAGGAAGGGGTCTCCTCTCCGACCTTCCATTGAATTCCTTCATATTTATCCATGTGTGACTTCTTGGAAGCCAACGACGATGACCCACGTAAGCTATTTTTCCTCTAACTCGAATTGATGGAGTATCCGAATTACATGTAGGACATGCTTTGTATCCTTGCCCGCTCCATCCGAATAAACTACTTCGAGCAGGAAAATCATTAATAGTCCAGAGCAATGCTGCCCACATATTGAACACCGTATTTGTATTTGCATCTCGAATTTCAACTCCTCTCTCCCAGAGATCCCTCAACTCTTCTACGACCGGCTGTAAGAACACATCGATATCTTTACCTGGCGATTGCGGCCCTGGGATTAATAGGGTCAACATGAAAAAAGATTGGTTCATGCATATCCATGGTGGCAGGTTGTAAGTAGTCATAACCACTGGCCACATGCTATAAGATAGGTTCCTATCACCAAAAGGATTAAATTCATCTGCACTTAAACCCAACCTGACGTTTTGTGGGTCAGCGGAGAAATTAGGATACCTCTTATCGAACTCCTGCCAAGCTTTTCCATCCACGGGATGTCGCATTACTCCATCTTCTTTTGATTTTCCAGTGTGATGCCATATCATATTTTTTGCAGTATGTCTCGACCGATATAGATGCTGTAGTCGAGGAGTTAAAGGAAAATATCGAACCACTTTTTGGGGCACCTTCTTTCCTTTTGTAGTTTTATTTACCCATTGAATCTCCCCACAAATTAGACAATTATCTTTAGAAGCATGATCTTTCCAAAAAAGTGCACAATCATGTTTACATGGATTGATTCATACCCCAACCCCAACTTGTTGAGCCATTTCCTTGCACCATAGTACGAATCAGGCAATTTATTATCATTTGGAAGTGCCTCTTTTAATAATCGAAGAAGAGCATCAAATGATTTGTTTGTCCACTTATGCAGAACCTTCAAATGCATAAGTTTGACCAAGAAGTCCAATGCTGAAAATGCTGTGCAACCTGGATACAACTCTGTTTCTACTTGCTCGAATAGGTTATCATAGTTACTATATTTTGTTCCAATGTCTTCGTCAGCCGCATTCTCACACCTGTACTCGTCATTGTGAAAATCAACTTCAGTTGCCTCAGGGCCAATGAAATCATGTATAATATCTGCCAGCTCATCTCTATTGTTAGGAGATATCCCACTAGTTCCTCTAGAAGTCGAAACATCTACTTCACCGTGATGTACCCAATTTATGTATAATGGATGAAATCCATTATCTATAATATGTGCCTCCAATGTTAGTAATGGCTGGAATATTAAATTCACACACTTTTTGCATGGACATCTTACCATACCCCTTTCATCGGCAAAGTTTTTGGCTCTTTGAACAAATCTTACTGCACCATTCCAATACTCATCCGACAATCAATTTGGTAGATGTATCCAACTTTTATCGACAGACATTGTATCACTGAACAGCAAGGAAATTGCTGTAGGTGAAATAAAGCATGTTGATTAATATTTGACAGTCACCCTAAATGCACCGTATCACTCCAATTTTAAAGGGAAGGATCCTATCCCATTCGAGATACTTCTATAGTTATTATTTTTTTCAATTTATCCACACTCATCGATTGACTCGTGTAGAAATTTTGGTAGCATCTCCCTATGGTTCTCCAAGTGCCTAAACTATACATGTGTATAGTTTATACCCGGAGAACAGTTAGGATGCTAAGATATTTCCACAATATCAAACAAGAGCCTGATAAATTGTTAATAATAACTACATGATAATATCCCAAACTGTCCAACTTTTCAGGAAAATTCAAGGGTTGATTGATGTTTAGAAAACATCCAACCCTTGAACGGGTCTAAGCTTATAATTTAAATGCAAATGCAGTTCTATTTGAAATTATTGTAAAAATATATTTACAATAATTAAAATTAACAATACAACATTTTATGAGTATCGTTGTTTAAGTATCAGTACTGTTATTTACATAACTTATTATATAGATTATTGATTTTTCTAAATATTCATAACAACCGTTATGTTTCACAATAAGCTTGTGGGAATTCAAAAGTATCATCTACTTTACTATATTGATAAGGTGCATAATTCAGCTTCTTTATAGAGAGGTGTATACTATGACTACAGACTTCTTAGTTGTAAATTTAAGTAAGTTTAGTTTTATAAAGTGTATATTATTTATAAGATACACAATTCAGCTTCTTTATTTAAGTAAATGTTGTTTTATCCAAGAGGGGGGTGATTTTCATGCGAACTTCCTAGTGTTTTGAAAATTTTAATTTTTATGTAATGCAGATATCATAATTTGGATTGTTAGGGTTTTATTTTTATGTAGTCTCTAGTTTAATTGAATTTTTCTTAGTATGTGGTGTAAATAATACAATTTGAATTATTAAGTTTCAATCTCAATTAAAAAAGAGATTATATTATTGAAATCTCTTATTTTTTAAGATAGATTTATATATTTATTCTAATTTTCTATCTTACATTATTTCATCGAATCTAATAAGTTTGAAGTTTCCTAAATTGCATCGTAAATTTTAGATTTTGTGTACGGACTTCCTAGTTGTAAATTTAAGTAAGTTTAGTTTTATAAGGTGTATATTATTTATAAGATGCACAATTCAGCTTCTTTATTTAAGTAAATGTTATTTTATCCAAGAGGGGGGTGATTTTCATGCGAACTTCCTAGTGTTTTGAAATTTTTAATTTTTATGTAATGTAAATAATATAATTTGGATTGTTAGGATTTTATTTTTATGTAGTCTCTAGTTTAATTGAATTTTTCTTAGTATGTGGTGTAAATAATACAATTTGAATTGTTAAGTTTCAATCTCAATTAAAAAAGAGATTATATTATCGTAATCTCTTATTTTCTAAGATAGATTAATATATTTATTCTAATTTTCTATCTTACATTATTTCATCAAATCTAGTAAGTTTGAAGTTTCTTAAATTGCATCACAAATTTTAAATTTTGTGAATAAAATATCATAACTATTTTATCTTACATTATTCTAAATGAATAATCTACACATATATTGTATACTTCAAAATTGTAAATTGAGAGATGCATATATAATAATAATCAAATTTATATTTATAAAATTAATGCTAAGTTAAATTTACATAAATCAATTTAAAATTTACAATATGCAAAATTAAATAATACAAAATTTCATATTAAATTAAACATACTATCAATTCCATTAATTCATTGTAAACTATTTGAGTAAAATTTCATAGTCGTCGCTGAAGGCCAAAGTTTTTTCAAAAAATTATTACGCCTTCTGCAACGACGACGTCGTCGCTGATTGTGCACCCTTCAGCGACGACACTGTCGTCGCTGAAAGCCTTGCATTTTCAGCGATGACAATGTCGTCGCTGAAGGAGAAAATTTCCCGCCTGGCTGCCAAATTTTTTTAGGCTTTTAGCAACGACTTTTGTCGTCGCTAAAAGCCTATTTCTTCCCGCACTCCCTCTGAAAAGTTTTTCCATTTTTACCGACGACAATAGTCGCCGAAAATACCTTTAGCGACGATCAAAATTTTGTCGCCGGTAAAAGTGTCGTCGTTATTGCTGCTTTTTGTTGTAGTGCTTGCACCTTTTAATATGACATGTGAGAATAATAATAATAATAAATAGTAAATTACTCTCAATAATAGCACTCACAAGAGTTATCAAATATCTGTTTTTATTTAAACATCGCTTCATAAATCAGATAGTTTAATAAATTCAATCAAAAAGAAAGAGAAAGATCATGCAATAAAAGCCTGCATTTTCACTTTTTTTTGAAAAATTATTTCAAGTAGCAAAATGTTAACAAAATCAAGTACATGGAGATCAAACTCTATATAAATTTTAAACTTGTGATTGAAACCTTAAATGAATTTCCACAACATTTACTTCTGAAGGTATGGCATGAACACCAAGTCTAAGAATAGACATAGTGAGACAAAGCTATCACTTTGTGTTTTAAGTTTCCGTTTTCTTCTGAGATGCAAAAGAGCAATGCATTGTTAAACTTAAGCTCATTATTAAAGTCGACAATGGGAATCGTAAGAACTAGGTATCAAACCGTATCATAATGTGCAGTTTTATGTAAGTCCATTATCAAACTTAGATATGAGATCACACAAGAAAATCTTTTTAAATATATTAAATTATTTAAAAAAACTTCATAATATTTATAATTTATATCTAAAATTATAAGCATGTGTTAAATAATTTATTATTAATATAATTTAAAAGAAAAACCCTATAGAGGAGCATAATTGGTGCTTGAGAATCATCCTTGCTAGGCACGTCACAAACACCGTTCAAAGTAAACTGGACAGATTTTTCGTTTTGGGAGCCCGTAAGGCAGAAACCCAACATTGGGCGGCGCCTTGTCAGATTAAAATGATAAAATATCTCGGACGGGGCATACCCCGGGTTTTAGTTGGGTTTGATAATCGGGCTTCTTAAACCTTCGGGTCGAACTTTTTACTAATGGGCCTAAACGGCCTAATTTAGACCTATTTTGGGAAAAAATCTACTATTAATTGATTTTGATTTACCCACCCGACTGGGCCGACTGCAAAGGCCACACTTTATAAGAAAAGGAAAAAAAGAAAAAAAAAAAACTTGTACCACGCACAATTTATCCCCAAAGAAACCTCTGTTCAATGCGAGGACCCAAAAAACAAGGGAATTAAACCTCCGTATTTTAAAATAATATTACAAGGCAATTATTTTATTTTGATTAAGAAGACGACTATAGTGCAACACTAATTTGGTCGGGTACAAATGGTTATCTAAAATAATATTCTCTTCATATTTTCAAAAGAAACAGAAAAAATTTGAAATGAAAAGGAGAGGGTGTCAAGATAGCATCACAATTACATAGAGCTTTCAACAGAAAGAGATAAAAATCAATCAATCAATCAATTTAAACAATTAAAACAATATTTTTTTCCTTTTTTATTATTACTTAAGGCATGTGTCAAGCTTATATGAAATTTTTTCTCTCAAAAACTTTTCAATCTTCCTTTTTCAATAATACCCCTTTTATAACTAATTTCTCTATTGCATTTGCTGCATTCAAAAAATTTTGGATTCTATTTTAACTCTGGTGGAAGTCTGTGTATTTGTATCTTTTGTTTTCTCTCATTGCACACACTATTTTTATTTTATAAATTTAAATTATATTTTTAATTGATGGATTATATTTCATGATTAATTTATCTTTCTTTTGTATATTCAATTGCACGTTTATTTTTTATTTCATTTTTAAGTTCTTTATGGCTTTATAACTCACATATAATTTTTTTATCCACTTATTTGTATCTTTCTTATCCACTTTTATTATTTATAATTCAAGTAACAATATCAATAAAAAATAGATATGACACAATATAATTTTTTATTATCATAAAATATTTTAAACAAGTTGAGTATTAATTTAATTAACCTAATTAATTATATATTTTATTTTAAACTCTTATTACTAAGAGTTAATATCACTAGGAAATATAAATATATTATAATATATTTAACTCTTATTGCTATTTTTTATAATTTAAATGTTAATATCACTATTACATGATATATTTAATTTTATTTTGAATATTTTAAATATCGCTTTTGTAGAAAATGGAGTTCAGTGATATCTATTTACCTCTTAACAAAAGGTCAATGGAAAACATCCTAAGGCACTGTCCATTAAATTTCTTGCAAACGTTTTGAGTGTTGATGCATGTAAAAATTCTAAGATATAAAAAGAATTGACACTGTCCTTTCTTGTTTAAATAAAACAAATCTTTTTCTGATACGGAAAAGAGAATATAAAAAAATTATGATAACAAAACGTAAATAATCCTACTACGAAGATGGTGAATGGAAATTTTTATTTTAACGCGAGAGGAATAAACATAAATTAAAAGTGGGAGACATATTAATCTCTTAAAAGTGAGCCTTGCATATTTTTGAATTCACATATCTTTCAATGAAGTAAAAACTTTAATTTACTCCTGTAATGTATTAGAATGTCTCACGTTTGTTAGTATCATTTTTAAGATACTTTTTCTCACACATAGTATAATATTTAAATTAAATGTGTGTTTAAGATTGATTTATTTTGTCAAGATATATATAAATATATATATATTTGGGTGTGTGAAAGTTAATAGCCTCTACCATTTTAATTTGACAAAAAAATATTATTAATTTGATTAATTTAATAATAATAAAATAAATAAAGGGGTATTTAATTAATTTTAATAAATATATTAATTAAAAATATTTAAGTTAACTTTATTCATTCTCTCTGATTTTTACAATAAATGCACACATTGAATTGAAAAATTATTGGTGTTGCCAACTTTGATTACAATATACTTTTTTATGTTATAATTTTTTAAAGTAGTATGATGATTATTTTTGTTCAACTAAAAAAGTAGAGGTTACTAACCATTACACAAGGATGTGTAGATGTAGAGATTAGCAATTCCTCGCATGGAGTTGCCCTCCATCTTCATTTGGATAAAAAAAGTCATGCTACTAATTTAATAATTAATAATAAAATAAAGAAGGGTATTTAAATGGTTTTAATAGAAAGATATTACTCCCTCAATTTCTTTTTAAGTGTCATTTCAAAGAAAAAATTTGTTTCTATTTATCTATCATTTTAGAAAATCAAAACTACATTTATTGTCTTTGTTCAAATATTACCCCTATTATCTAAATAAATACTTAATAACTTTATTCACTAGTTAACTTTTAGTAGATGATATATTACTCAATTACAACTTATCTCTCCTAAAATTAAGGCTAACTATTACTTTTCTTAATCTTTCTATATTAACTTTAAACAATACTTAAAAAGGTTTGGAGAGAGTAATTTAAAATATTTAAGTGAACTCTACTAATTTTCTCCCATCTACAAAATAAATAAATGCACTTATTAAGTTAAAAAATAATGATGGTGGCAAATTAATTATAATACTTTTTATTATTTTGTTATCTTTAGATTAGTGATATGACTTTCTAATCTAATTCAAAGACAAGTTGTTGGTAACTTCCACATGAAGATGTGGAGATTAGTGATCCTCTACTATTGCTATTGGTATGATGGAATAGAATGGAATGGGAATATGAATAAAATAAAAATGAGAATAGAAGGGAATGAAATGGCCATTTCATAATTTTGTTTGGTCTAGTAAAAAATGGAATAGGTATTCTATTTAGTTTTTATGTTTGATACAATAAAATAATGTGATAATGAAATAGAAAAATTGTAGTTAATGATAATAACAATCTTATTACAAAAATAATAAATATTTTATAAAATAATTTAATAATATTAAAATATTATTAAATTATTTTATAAGACAACAATTGTCAATATTTAAATTTTATCATCAAAACTATAATTAATAAAAATTTTCTATAATTAATACATAAAAAATTTGATTTATTAATTTTTTATATTAAATATTTTATTTGTAAAGAATATAAAAAAATCATATTCTAAATTTTATTATTAAACTATAATCATGAAATATTTTAATAGAGAAATATTTGAAAATTAATGTTTTTATTATATATTAATTTAAAAAAGGGTAATATTAAAATATGTGAAAAATATGAGGGATGTGTGTGCGTGTGTGTGCGCGCATGAAAAAGCCATTTCATGAATCATATAATAACTGATTCCATCACTTTTTCTATAAAAAAATTCATCATTTGATGGATTAACTATTCCCTAAGGAATGGGCATTCTCTTTTCATGGCACATACCAAATAAATTTTTTAGTTATTCTCATTTTATTAAACCAAACATACTATATATATATTCCCTCTATTCCTTTTTATTTATCATATTTTAAAAAAAACTTTTTGTTTCATTTCATTTATTATTTTAGAATTTCAATGAAGTAATAATTTTGTTTTCAAATCTATCCCTTTTTTAATAATAAATGCTTTATTAATCTATTCTATTAATCAACTTGCATTTATTCCTTTACATTTCTATCTCTATTTTTAAGTATCTTGAATTTTGTATATAAAAGGTAATATTATAAATTTTTTTGAAAATAAACAAATAAAACTACTTTCTTAATATGTGTAAAATTAATTAACAATGAGAGATATATAGGAATAGAAAGAGTATATAATTTGTTGACCTTCACATCCTTATGTAATTATTAACAACCTCCACTTTTTTAGTTGAATCAAGAAACCATTCTTAATTTTATAAAGTAATATAATAATTCAGGATATTTAAGGAATTTTAATGAGAAAATTTGAAATTTGAAGTTTACAATATTTAATACAACTCTACTCATTTTCTTTCATATTCATAATAAATGCAATTATCAATATTGATGATGACAAATTAACTCTAATACTTTTGATTATTCTATTTTTATTAAATTTCTAGCATAATTTTTTTGTCAAATTAAAACAATAGATGTTGTTAATATTCATACATATATATAATAATACACAGCGTAACAGTGGAAGAAATAATTACTTCTTTAAAGTATAAGTACTGTAAGATGTCATTTCGTATCAAGATATATATACGTATGATTAAATAAATAAAATATATTTTTGTAATTTTAAATGCTTATAACAAATTACAAGTAAATAAAATCGTTCCCAAAAAATATTTCCTCACAAAATTAACGTAGTCTAACTGTATTGCTAAAAGTAAAAACGTTGAGAATGAGAATAGAGTTTTCTCATAAGTATCGAAATTGAAATTGAAGCCTCTCATGTTGCTGTGGGTTTTTGTATTATCTAATAATAATTATTATTATTTTAAAAAAGATATTAATAAAAGAGTTCGCCTTTTGAAATGTAAAATTATAATTTTTAAGATGAAAATTCATGAGTTTTGTAATACTTGTTTCTATTTGAATGAATGAAAAGGTATTTGCAATTGTATAAATAGAAGTTATTATTTTATCATCTGAGATAATTAAAATGTGTCTTCCTCTCATATCTATTGGATTGATTCTAATTATAAGAATAGAAGAATCGTTATTTTCCATTTTTGTTAGGCATTGTATTTTGGAGGTAGAATTTCCATGAAACTATGGGCAACTAAATGGAGAAATTACTATCTTAAAGATAGTTTTTGGAAGCAATTTGTCTAATAATTTTTTTCTTCCAATTTTTCTTATCATTTATTTTCTCAATTTTCTAAATATTTCCTAATAGTTTTAAGATAGTAATTCTTCTCTAAAATAAAATTTAAATTATGAAAAAATTTTCAAAGAAGATATTCTTGGAGGAACTTCAAAATATTTGATATACTAAATTCGAAGAAAAGAAGAAATGTAAAGGGAGGAAATTCAACATTTGGAAATGCCATAAATTCTTCTGTATGGCCAGTATTAGGGTGAAGACTTGAATTTTAATTGGATCTTCACAAGTTAAGTTTAAATTTAAATCTATTGGTGATTCTATCTTGTAAAATTTATATTGATTTTATCGTAGAATTATTTCTCATATGTTTGATTTTATAGCAAAATTACTTTTGTTGAAATATGTGAATTAGAGTTTTGATAAAAAAAAAAAAAACCAAAGAATGATGAATTCAATATCATGTATGCATCGGGAATGTTCAAAATGCGTCTCAATAAGAGATTCAATCAAAGTCGTGCTTGCTATCTTCAATTCGATGTGATTTCTACTCTTATTTTTGTTTGAATTTATATGCTCATACTATTTGATTAAAGGAAGACTGAATGATGTCTTTCTCTTCATCATGTTTATTTTTAATGTTTATCTTTAGTAAATGGTGCCTTATTATAGCCGGCACAACCTTAAAAGAAGTCAACAAATACAAGTTTGCCCTCCTTTCTTCAACCTATAAGATGCAGGATGAGATTCAAGATATAAGTGAGGTTTCTTGAAATAAGCATCTACAAAGGTAGAAAACTTATAAAGCAAACTTGCAAGTGTTTGTGCAAAGTAAGATTCTAAAGAGAGATCAAATTTTATTATCTGTATAAGAGTGCACATTTCAATTATTTCATAATTGCTTAAAGTATAACATATAAATAATTAAGATATGTTTTCATGAGTTCAATTGACCATATGATTAATAGTGATATATAATAAATTAGATTAGATGAATCTAACTTTATATTAGGTAGGATATTAATATGCTACATAATTTGAGAAATATAGTGGATATCATATTATATATATTTGTGGATAGATGATAAAAATACTCAAAAGAGTTAGATAACATGAAATTATTATTATTATTTTAGGAATAATGTATATTTCAATTAGTTGTATGATTAATATCAATTGATATTTGAATGTCATAAATTTTTTAATATATGTTGCTTTGTGAATTGATCATATAATCATTTTGTGGGTAAAAAAGTTAAAAATCTTCTTATATAAGAAATTGAACTTTAAAGTGTTAAGTTCAATAATTTGTATGAAATAATATTTGTGAGTATATATGTTCCAGAAAATTCTGTAATATATCACACATTATGAATATGTAAATTGAGATTATAATAACTTTTTTGAGAAAGAATGCAATGATATTACAAAATATAAACCAATGTTAATGAAAAATGCAAATAAACATATGATGTAAGTGATCTTGAACATGAAGATATGGTAAGCATTGAGGATCCATCTTTAATGAAAATAAGATAACGTTTTGGTGCTTATCTATGGTGATGAAAGGTAAATATAGATACCTATTGAGTTGAGATAGAGTTAATTGTAGAATCCATCTTTTGATATATAAATATATGTCTATCTTGAGTTAAGATATATATATATAAATATATATATATATATATATATATATATATATATATATATATATATATATATATATATATATATATATATATATATATATAATCTATCTTGTGTTGATATTAGGTAAAATGTAATACCTATCTCTAGATCAATCCTAATAGATCCCTTGTTGAACCCAAATAGGGTGAACCATTTGGAGGTATGGGAATATTGCCAACTAAAAGAGATAATTTTAATTGAATCTTACTCTATTACATTGATGTCAATTATAAAGCTTAACTTTACTAATTGAAAATCTTGTGCATGAGAGTTTAAAGGTAGCTTCAATTAAAATTGTCCAAGCAATGTTAATTTTCAATGCATTCAAAATTTAAGGAGTAGTGGGGGTACACCTATTCCTACCAACATTCCATATCTAATTAATGCACTATTATATTTATAATGAGAAAGGTTGAATTTTTGTTCTTAATATATTCATAACCTATGTGAGGTGCTAAAAGGGTTATGGATACCCTTATAAATCTACCATTACAAGTGTAGAAGTCAAGGGTGCTTCTTGAGACTCATTTGGTAAGATTTAAGATATACTTACTAAGTCAAGATGCGCATAAGGTCCATAGAAAAAATGCACCACCATTGCAAAGTCATAAATCATTGCACAATGTGAATATGTTATCTTTATGATTCATATTCAATCCAAAGGTTTAGCCATTGCCACCTCTTGGACATGCATTATGCAAATACCCAACAAGTTTTTGTGTCACAGTGTTTTGTTATTATTGTTAGATAATAATAAGGGATTGTTGTGGGTTTTTGTATTATCTAATAGTAATAACAAATTATTTTAAAAAATGTGTTAAAAAAGTGTGTCTTTTGAAATGTGAAATTATATTTTTTTTTTTGAGATGAAAATTAATAAGTTTTGGGAATGAAAACTTGTGTCCTTTCAAAGCCAACATTTGTGTCTATGTACATGATTTTTCATAAAAAAGCATTTACAACTCTATATATAGAAGCCATTATTTTATCCTTTAAGATAATTCAATTGTGTCTTCTTCTTAGATTTCTACCAAATTGATTTGGATTATAAGAATAAAAAACTTACAGCTTTCTTATCTTTGTGAGACATTGAATCTTAAGGGTAGAATTTTTGTGAAGCAATCTACAACTAAATGGGAAAATTATTACCCTAAAGATGTTTTCTTGAAAGTGCCTTACCTAATGATTTCTTTCCTCCAATTTTTCTCATCTATTTATTCTTTTCCCATTTTCTATATATCTGCCAATAGATGGAAGGTATTTGTCTCAAGCTCTCAGCACCTATGATGGCAAAGAGATCAGATGACTTGGAGTATTTGTGAGGAGTCGGACATATATATAGATTTTAAAAAAATAAATTTGAATTAGATTTTCAGGAATCCAAATCTAAACGAATTGAGTTAAATAATGCACAAATCTAATATGAACTTCTCATTAACGAGCTTAAAATGAATTTAATGACAACATAATTTTTATATTATATTTTATATAAATATAATATTTAAATAATATAATATAAAAACTTTATATCATTTAAGTTGTAGATGAATGTAAATAATATAATATATAATCAATAAAAAAGTTAAATTTAAGGTTTAGATGCATGTAACTTTGTTAGGCTGTTTATAATTCAAGTTCAAGATTAAGTTTGAATACTTGAATGAAGACAAGAAATTTAAATTAAATAATATATAATTTATTTAAATTAAAATATGTTTGCCTAAGTTCATGTTTAAGTCAAATTTGAGTTTGAGTTTCAGTTCAAAAGGCTTGGTAAGTACAACTCAACTTGACTCATTTGTATCTTTAAAAGAATAAATAGTACAAATACAAAAATGTTAGATTAGTTTTCTTTTTTAATCCCTTACCAAAGGGGGTGTATGGATGCCAATTTCAAACAAGTTTTCATAAAATTTTACAGCTTTTTTATAAAAATTTGTAACTTATTCCTAAATTTTTTTCTTTTTGTGTAGAAAGTATGACTACTCCTATTACAAAAAAAGTTACACAATTTTATAAAAAAAATTGCATTCAAAATTCTAAACGCCTGCATAATTTTATACTCTCTCTATTTTTTTAAATCTATTAATTTAGAGAAAAAATTGTTTCCTTCAATTTATTACTTTAAATAGCCAATCAAACATTAATTATTTTTTCCAATTCTATCTTACTTATAGTAAGAGAAAGAATGTTGAAGAAATAATAAAATAAAAATAATAATGGGGAGAGATAAAAGATAATTTTGAAAAGCATAATAATCGTTGAGCAATAATTTTAAATTATGGATTAAAGAAAAAGGAAAGAAGTAGGAAGTTATGAATTTTATGTAAATAATTATAAAATTTATAAAAAAATTACCAAATTTTTATAAAATCTCAAATTTCTTTATAAATTGTACTGAAGCAAAACCCGAGATACAGATGCATTTTGTCAAAGTCGTTCTAAAGTGCATTTGATAGTGTCTCGTTAAATGACATCTAAGACTCGTGCAGTTCACGGTTGGAAATGACTTTGTGCAAAATATATAACAGGTGAATTCTATGTTAGCGCTGTTTTGAAATTTAGGGTGATACGATAATTTTAAAAAAGAAAAAAAAATTCAAGTAAAGCTCTTTAGGTATTTATCATAAAATTTTTCATTCAAATAATGACATGTGAATTAATTACTTTATTATAATTATAATATTACTAATTATTGTAAGTATCAAATTGAAATTATTAATAGTTAATAGGACAATCAATACATTTGTCATAATCTCAATTTAGAACCTTATAGCAAGCATCTAAGAAATTTTATCTAAATTTTACTCTTTAAAAAATTATTAAATTAAAATTATTTAATTATTTCAATTAAAAATTAAATAATTATAATTTAATAATTTTAAAATTTATTATGATTCTGAATTTTGAAACTCGTATGGTAGCAAGCACGAAATAAATGAAGTCACTGCTTTGAGCACTTTTATTAGACAATGAATAATTTGTGCCTTCCATCTTTAACATGCAAGTCATCTTGTATGTTCTCATTGTTTGGTTAAGTGCGTCCTATCCAACGGTAAAATTAAATACACAATATATAAGGCTTGTAAATCATAAAAGCTTTGAAAATATTTATAAAAAAAAAATCCCTTTTCTCATACATTGATTAGATCTCTGTCCATTATATATGCAATTAATATTATATTTGTTGGCAAAATATTTAGTTTTACCCCAATGACACAAAATATTACTGCATATATATACATATATATACATATATATATATATATATATATATATATATATATATATATATATATATATATATATATATATATATATATATATATATATAATGACCAACAATGAGAGTTTTGACTAAAATCAGTTCAAATTTGACATCCTTAATTCATATCAATTCACAGCTCCACACATTAACCGACAACGGTGAACGACACAAAACAATTTGATTATAATTTAATTTGTGAAGATGATAAGTCGAAAGTTCAAATTTTTCGACCATTGATAAATAATTTTTTGGACAATAGTCAATATAATTATCGCAAAATACACAGATCCCAAACAAAAAAAATTGTTATAAAAAATACGTTTAAAAAAAAAAGAAACGGGTTGGTTTCATTTTTTTAAAATTTATTTTTTTAATGAATTGCAAACAAAACAAAAATAATCAATTAGCTGAATTATTTTCTTTTATTCTTATTTGTCATTTAGAACATTTCATTGAAAAAAATGACCGAGGTCTATTTTCATGCAATTATATATCATTTGATTTCATAATTAGTTCATTAGGAGTGATTTAATTTATAGAGAAAACTTGTGTAGGAAGTTAAATTTCTTTAGAAATAAATTCCTTTGTGAGTTGCTCAAATGCTCGAAGTTATTTAATTTATAACAAAGAATTAACATTTCTCAATAATTAATTTTTTATATCTAATTTTGGTTTAGTTTTGAACTTTCCAAGAAACATTATTGAACTAATAACTATGACATCCAGTAATTTAAAAAAAAAATATCCATAAATCTCAACTAACTCCATTCCACTTTGATGTCATGTCTACAGTCTCTTTTGTATCATAATTTTTTTGTGGAACTTTTTAATGCTTATTTTTTAATTTATCCAAAAAATTTAGATTAACACAGTGAATTATATATTAACAATTAAAATATTTTATATAGTATACTAACGACAGTTGGTCTAAGTGAATAGGAGTTTAGTCTCTTTAAGCAAAGTTTCGAGTTCAAGTTTTGTGAATAGAGAAAATTATCGCTGGGAGAGCTTTAACCCCAACATTGAGTCCTCCTGGCTCAAATTCGGATTAATTAGAGGTCCAATATGACTTATCAGATACCGAATAGTTCTTACCAAAAAAAATATTTTATATAGTATATATTTATTTCAAAATTTATGGTCATAGTGATTATGTAAATCAAATATAATAATAGAAAATGATAATTTTTTTATTTTCTTAATGTGGCATAGTGCGTAGTTAAAATTTAAGTTTGTAAATTATATAAAAATAAAAATAATTCATATATTATATATATTGTTTTCAAAATTCATGGTAATTTTGTAAAATATAAATAATTATAAAAAATATAATTTCGTATTTATTAGTTTACCATCAAAATATAAATTAACTTAATGAAATTTCGCTTATAGTACAATTATATTATTTGATGTTAAATCCATTCTAGGTGATTAGATACAAGAGTAAGACTATCATCAAATAAAATTAGTAAAGGTAATTTTATGTTTCTACCCTATAAAACATAGAAAAATTCAACTTTTCAGGAAAGACTGGATAAATAATTCTTTGTATTTTGTGAAAAGAAAAACTTTTTAAAAATTCTTACTTCCACCATTTTACTTAATAATAAACAATCAAACAAGGAATTCATTTCCTATTCTTTGAGAAGTTGTGTAATTTTGCGCCAATCAAACTAGTCTTAGCAAACGAACGGAAGTTTTGAATTAAATTAAAATTTTGTTTCACAAAACTTGAGGCAATCCTTTTCGAAGACTTGCAGCAAGTTCTTTGATTAATTCACCAGAAGGTGGGAACTGAGAAATACAACTTAACAATTGATTGGAAGTATTTTTGAATTAAAATGTTCTTTGATTAATTCATCTGAAAGAGATACATAAACAAGGGTGATAGATTCTATAAATCGTTAATGAACGTCCAATTGAATGAATCAAAATGCAATGTGCATTAGAAATTCCCCCCTCGGCCTCTCTTCTGTCTGCTTCCGCTTCTCACTTTTCAATTCTCGTACTCTTATATTTTGTAACTAACTTCTTTTTATAGTTTATAATTATATTTTTTTTATTTCAGAAAAAAATTTACATTAATATGAGAATGATTTTAATTTTATTACATAGCCATAATATGATATGTGTGCTTATTTTAAAATTAAATGAGATAAAAAATTAATGATATAAAAATAAAATGCATCAATTAAAACAATTTTATAATTGACAAAGAATTAAAATAGTAATAATATAAAACATTACTTTAGAATAAATATATAATATTGTAGTCCTAATACTATTTTAACTATTTGTTAATTTGTAAAAATGAATGCTTAAAAATACTTTAACCCCAATAAGTATAAGCTAAACAAGGTATGTTTAAAATGAAGGAAATCAAAATGAAGATATTTCAAATGCTTTCATTTTAAATTTCTTGAAATTTATAAGTATTCTATTCAAACACAATATTAAGAAATTATGGTTGTAACTTTAGAATAGTATTAGTGTAAACTGTTTTATATTATTAGCGAATGAGATAAATATAGATTATTAAAAAAATTAATTAAGAATTTTTAATTGTAATAAATGAATTTTAGCAGTTTTTTATTGATATGACAATATATAAGTAAATAATTGTATAAAGATTATTTATATTGATGATGAATCAAATTTAATTTTTTATTAATATTTCAAAATTTTATACTTTTCAAAATTAACTTATAGATTCATTAAATCAAAACTTCTTGCATATTTGTTCCACACAAAATCTGTAAATACATACAAGTAAATTTAGTTAATTATACATGAATTGAAGTTTTTAAGTAGGATTTTAAACTGCGACTTGCATGCTATAATCATGCAAGTAATATTATTGGTCTAGACCATTTTGTAATTGCAATTTTCAGCAATTTTTCACGGCAATATCCTCTTTTTCTAATATTCTCTCCAGTTTTTTTTAATCACAATATAATTACAATTATAATCACAATCACAATTTAAAATTGTGTTTTAATGAAAAGCTCTCATCTTCCAAGACTCAAGCCAATCCGAAGACTTAAAGCAAGTGCCTAATTCGAGTAATTCATCCAAAAGTGGGAAATGGAAAATGCAAAAGTAGTTGAATTGCATTTCCTAGCAATTTCGTTTGAAAGAGATGTATAACTCTCAATTAGGTAGAAATATACCAGGTCATTTGAAAAAGGTCTATAGCCTAACTTACTTTTCACTTAACTTAGCCTAACCTTTTAGTTAAATAGATTAGGCTAAGGTCGCTAAATAAACTTATTTAAATAAATTGATCAACTCTATATTTTTTATAGGCTTAACTTATTAACCTATCAAACTAGCTTATTTAATAATTGTAAGTCTATATAGCACCATATATAATATACACATTTATAAAATATGCATCTATATAGCATTAATATATTTTAATGCATGCAATTATAAATATATGCCAAATATAATTATTAATTTAATTTTTTTTATCTTAAAGGCCTTCACCTATTAGTTTATTTGAAAGTTTATTTATATAAGTAGACTTTTAAATAGAACAATAGGTTAGATTAGACATTTTAAACATGCCAAGTTGAGTCTAAATTTTAGTCTTATATAAACTAATAAGTTAGATTTAGGCTAATAATTTATAGAATAGACCTGACTTATTTAAGATAAAGCCTAATTTGACCTAACCTATTTTTGTCCCTACTTACAATGAATAAATGCTATACATTGAATCCCAATCTTTTGTGTTTCACTTGCTATCAAGAAAATGATAGATTAATAAACCAATGTGTCTAATAGTAGAAGTAGTTAGTTCACTTGATATATATATGTAAGATTTTTGGGATTGGACCCAAGATGCAGATGAAGATAAAGCCTTTGAATAATATCATATGCTATTTAAACAAAATGCTTTAGCAATAAAGCAATACTCCTTTAATCTTAAAACATTGAAAACAAAATGTGGAGAAGATTTTTGCCCTTGCCATACGCCTGACAGTATATATAATTAATTTATATATAATTAATTTCTTTAATGATAAAAGTTACAAGACAGTTTTTTGAAATTTTCTTTTTGATAATATTATAGCATGTAATGAAGAAATTGTAAAAATTGATGTTTAGAGGCATCTTTGTTGAAATGAATTCATCATCTAATCTTACATCAAATAGGGATTAGTTTCATACATGGTAAATTAAGAAAAGGTAATTGAAATCAAAACATAAACAAGATGTTGATAATCAAAATATTTTTTTCTTTTTTGCACAAATGGAATAAAATTTGTTATCAAACCAAAAATCCAATTTCAAAATTTTAAATCAAATTACAAACTTCCACTATAGTAATTAAAATCAAGAACAAATAAATATCCCTGATACTAATGACAGAACAAAGTTCACAGCAATGTAAATTCATATATATGATATATGATTTCATTATTTTAGAAAAGAACTCTTCTTATGTTTTAAATTTTTTGGAGAAAAATCATACAAAAGTCTTGAAGTCCATAACGCTTTTATGAGTGCCCCTCAAAACTTATACTTTAATGCATTCAAAGATTTATTCACTCTTGCTTTGCATGAATCAAAGGAAAAATAACAACATTGAAAAATGGGAGAAAACAAGATAGATTATTAATGTTGTGAAAAAAATTTTAAATTTAAATTTAATATACCATCAATGTAAATTACTTTCACCATTACCGATTGACAACAAATATCCAACCGAACCTATTTCATCTAACTGAACAATAGGACAAAATCAGCCCATTTTCTTAGCTGAACCTAATGTCTATCAAGACTTTAGTAGCTCCAACTCCAGAAAAGATCTCCTTCATACCAGACTTATCATTTAATTAGACTTGAACCCAATTCCCTTTCAGAACATTGCTAGAATCTATCAAAACTAAAATATACTAGATTATAACTCTTATAGCCTATATAAAAAGTTCATAGTCATATGATTAGAGACAAATTACAAACCTTAACATTGCTGTAATACAAAACTATCATTGGCACCATCTATAGCTTACCCAACTATATCCCTACCTCACCGTGACCAAATGGGATCAAACCTCCACGCCTTATAAGCAAGAATGAAGAAAAACTCATTCATTCATGGAAACCTTGAGAAGTAATGCTTAGATTGCTCAACTCCAACATAAAGCCTATCATATGCATATTAAACTTAAGTGAGATGCCTCAATAGAAAAGATAAGAAAGCTATAAGAGAAAATTCAAAAGCTCAATGAAAAAAAGCCATCATTCCTAATTGTGCACCAATATTACCACCATCCAATTATTTGCCACCTAGATTCCACATGCACCTATCATCTTTAATCACATAGATATGCCAATGAAACCATCATTTCTACCTCATTCAAAATCTATATCCAATCCCCAAACCCCTATAAATACCCAAAACTATCACCACCACAACCATGTTCCATTTGATCTAATCAAACCAGAAATTCCCCCTCTAAACTAGTAGGTCCCTACTACCTAATTACATCCATTCACTTAAACAATTATGGAAGTCTAATTACCTAAAGTCTTCAAATTGTCCATGCATCTCAATCCCTATAATGGATTAATGAATGGTTAAGAACACCTAGAGACTTTTTATGTAGCCATATTGCTTTCAAGTGCATTGAACATGATCATGTGTTGAGCATTCTCCACCATGCTCAAAAAAGCAAGTTTATGATGATTTAATAATCTACCCCCTTATTTGATTAGCAGTTTCATGCAACTATCCAGTGCATTCATAATGCACTTTATAACAAGTTAAATACCACAAAAGACATTTACCATTTTAATAAAATTTCAAAAATGAAGGAACAAAATGTTAAAACAATGCCTAGCCAAATTTAATACCTTAGAGATTTTAATGAAGGAGTAGTTATTCATCAAGTCATTGCAAGACTATATTTAAGATCTTTTTCACTATCATTAGTCAAATGCCTAGTTTCAATAATGAAAAATCTCTTGGATAGAATAGAGGAATATATGAATGTTGAGGAGTACGAACTCATATGAACAAATTGTAATGTAGGTAACTTTATTCCACACACTTATCCAATCAAATGAAATAAAGAACACTTAAGACCTAAATGATATACTTTAAGGCAAATATTTAATAAATATAAGCCATTAAGGGTGAGCATTAGCATGATCATGGAAGATGTCCAACTAATGGAATTGACGTACTTGACCTAAAAAAAGAACACCTAAATTCTCACCAACAAATAAGTTTAAACATTGTAAGTTTCATAAAAATTATGGCCATGATATTGATCATTGTTTGTTTTTAAAAGATAAAATAGAATAGCTGATCCAAAATGGACACTTAGGCAAATACCAATAAAACTTAAGAAAATTCAAATGAGATTACTAAAAATGGGAATGATCCCTAAAACAAAAGGCTACACATGACATAGAATAGGCTTTAACAAGTGTAGTAGACACAATAGCAAGAGGCTTTACTAGTTGGGTGTCTCTAAAAATGCCAAAAAAAATGACACAGGCCTCAAACCATGCATATTGGATACAAAAAACCAAAAAGATTGCATAATCTAATCTCTTTCATAAAAGAAGATTTTAGAAACATTGATAAAGATAATGATGACCCAATGGCTATTTTAGCTATGATCCATAACTTCCTTGTACAAAGAATATTACTAGATTAGGGATGTCCCGCTGATATACTATACTCTTGCACTATAAAAAAAATAAATGTTGATAAATCTATGATGAAACCTGTAATGGGCTACTTATTAGCTTTTTAGGAAAAATAGGTATAGGTAATGTTGCTAAAAATGCAAAATATTAAGGTGAACTTTTTAGTAATCTAATTAGATAATTAAACCTACAATGCAATTTTTTACCTACCCTCTCTAAATTAAGTTAAAGCAATTGCTTCAACACCACACTTTTTAATAATGTTCCTAACTAATGTAGGTGTAGGATAAGTTTGAGCAAACTAGACAATGGCTCAAAAGTGCTACATGGCAAGCCTCAAATATCCAGCACACAAGGCAAGTCTAATAGGCTTCACATTTTAAAATAATTCCTCAATATCTCAACATGATTGCAAAATCATTGAATTAACACTATTGGATATGTGGGATTCTAATTTAAGAAGATTGAAACCATTTTTAGACTTGGAGGAGAGCCACTTTTTTGGAGAAAGAGATGAGTGGACAATGCGCATAGCAAATGATTTAGCTAAAAGACATAAAGCCATATTGATAACCTTGTTAAAAAAATATGCTAAAGCATTTGCCTAGAAAAAGGTTGATGTTAAAGTAGTATGTCACAAATTAGTGATGGATCCAAATATTAAGGCTTTACAATAGAAAAAGCATAACTTTGACTTGAACTTTGAAAGGTAATAAAAGAAGAAATGATAAAATTGTTTGATGCAAGATTCATTTGAAAAGTTAAACATACAATGTGACTAATAAAAATTATCCTAGTAAAAAATGGTGAATAGATAATGAAGGATGTACATAGATTTCATCAATCTGAACAAAACCTGCTTAAAAAACACTTATTCACTACCCAAATCGATTAATAATGCATCAGGTTTTTGAAGACTTAGTTTAAAGATGCATTCTTAGGATACAACTAATTAAGAATGAGCCTAAAAGACAAAAAAAATGATATTTATCATAAATGAAGGAATTTTTTGTTATAAGGTGATACTATTCAGATTAACACAGACAAGACATATTAGCATCTAATGAATATAGTCTTTGCAAAGCAAATTAGAAGAAATGTGGAAGTGTACATTGATGATATTGTAATCAAGTCAAAAGACAAATCTTAACATTAGAACAACCTAAAATAAGCCTTCAAAGTTTTATGAAGAAATTCCATGAGGCTAAATCTAACAAAATGTGGTTTTGGTGTCTAAATGGGTAAGTTCTTGAGGTTTATGTTAACTGAATGGGAGATTAAGGCAAATCCATCAAAATGTCAAGTTGTGATCAACATGGCTAGCCTTAAAACAACTAGGGAAGTTCAAGTGTTAAATAGATGTTTAGCAGCATTAGCATACTTTATGTCTAGGTTAAAAGATAAACCCTTACCTTTTTATAAATTACTTACAAATGCAAAGATTTTTTCTTAGGATAACTCTTGTGAGGAAGCTTTTATTTAGTTAAAAATTTATTTAGCTTCACCACTTGTCCTATTAAGACCCTAAGAAAATGAACCATTGTACATCTACCTAGTAACATCGGAGGTAGCCATTGGTTCTACTATTATAATAGATGAGAAAGATTAGTAGAAATCTATCTACTTTATTAATAAAGTGTTGCACGGTGCTGAAAAAAGGTATCAGAAAATTGAAAAGTTAGTTTTTTTTTCCCTTTTAACAATGGCAAAGAGACTTTGATCTTTTTTCTAAACATGTAAGATCATCATTCAAACAAATTAACTAATTAACTAGATCCCCCCAAAATTGGATTTGGCCAGATGATTGGTACTATGGGTAGTAGAATTGTCAAAGTACAATATAACATTTAAGATAAGGAAAGCAATAAAGGCATAAGTGTTAGTGGATTTCATTATCAAGATGACAAAGTTAAAATGTGAGTTAGTAGCAAAGAAATGAACTCTTTACATAGATGGATTTTTTTAATAAAAAATAAAGTGGAATAGGAATTATTTTGGAAGGACCAAACAAAATAACACTAGAATATGCATTGAAGTTTAGTTTTCATGCCACAAATAGCTAATTAAGTATAAAGCATCACTAGTTGGATTAAAGCTAGCAAAAGAAGTCAAAAGTGAGAAAATCAAAATATTAAGTGACTCCTAACTAATTATAACGAACGTTAAAAGAGAATATAAAATAAAGGAACTTATGATAAAGACAAGAGACTTAATGAAAGCATTTGAGTATGAGGTGAAAAGAATATGTAAAGAATAGAATGACTGAGTGGATTCCTTAGCAAAATTGGCTAATGCCCAAGCAATAGTAAATAACTAAATCGTCATCCAAGAAACTTTGAATAAACTTAGCATAATGAAAGATGAAGTAATGATGATTGACTTCTAACAATCTTAGACATCCTTTATAGCACAATACCTATCCAATAGGAAATTACCCACATGTGAAAAAGAAACTAAGAAAGTCATCCAGCAAGCATCCCACTTTTTCTTACATAATAACAAACTATATAAAAAGAGATTTTTCTATGCCTTTGTTGAGATGTCTAGGTCTAGTTAAATCAAATTATGTTTTAAGGGAGTTACATGAATTAATACATGAAAGTCATATTAGAGGACTTTTGTTGGTGATAAAGGTTATTTGTTTGCGGTATTATGCCAATTATGAAAACAAATGCCCTTTAATTTGTAAAGAAATGTGACAAATACCAAGAAAATGACAAAATCCTAAGAAAACTAGTTGAATTCTCACACCTAATCATTATAGCACAATAGGGAATGGATTTCCTTGCATCATTCCTAAAAACACTTGGACAAAGAAAATTCCTTGTGGTAGTAGTAGAATATTTCACAAAATAAGTTAAAGAGAACCTTTGGTAAAATCACAACTTAGAACATATAGAAATTTTTATGGAAATCCATTATACGTAGGTAATCAAGGTCATAAAACCATCTTTTTAATAAGACAATATTCTTCACACTAACCTTCCATAATATGTTGGTTCAAACTTCCAGAAGTAACAGTAATTGATAATGGAACATAATTTACATGTAAAGAATTCACAAATTTTTGCACAAGGTATATTTTTGTACAAAATATCCATGAGTAAAAATTAAATATGTTACTAACACAATTTCTTATCAAAGTAATGTAGGGATAAGGCAAATGTTTTCTTCAATTGAACATCCACAAGTGAATGGTAAGTAAAGCTAGCCAATTGGATAATTCTGGACAAGCTAAAAAGAAGTATAGAAGGTGCAAAAGGAACCTGGATGCATTATAGTCTTATTAGATAACTCCACAAACATTATCTGGTAAATCATCTTTTCATCTAACTTATAGGGAAAAAGTCATGATCCTAGTTGAGATAGGTGAAACATCATATCAATGCAATGTATTCAAGATAAATGCAAATACGAAGAGAATAAAAGAAGAATTGATCTACTTGATAAGATCCAATCAAATGCCTTGCCAAAAATGATATAGTATAAAAATGGACTTCTTAAATTACACAATAAAAGAGTAATAACAAGTCATTCAAGAAAGGAGATCTAGTCTAAAGAAATCGAATCGATAGTTAGGCTAAAAAGCTCATAGCAACATTGGAAGGGCCTTATAGGATCAAGAATGTTGACAAATAATGCCTATAAACAAGAAACCTTAAACATAAAGCTTACAGTTAGAACTTGGAATGTATCCCACTTGAAATTTTATTTCATATCAACTTGAATAAAATGAGAATTTTTAATAGACATCCAATAAGATAAATTAGTCAATAATGTGAAATGTAATTAGCCTAAAAAATCTAATGAATAATCCTTTGGCCTAAAAGATAATATTTTAAAATTATCAAATAGCCCAAGTTAATCCTAGTTAAAAAGTCCAAGGGACAATCTCTTGGTCTAAAAGATAATCCATTAGCATTATCAAAAAGTCTAAGAGATAGTTCATTAGCCTAAGAAATTATATTTTAGCATTATCAAAAAAAGTTCAAGATAATTCTGGCCTAGGATAATCTAGGTCAAAAAGTCTAAGGGATAATTCCTTGGCCTAAAAGATAATCTTTTAGCATTACAACCTAAGTTGAGGTAATTTTCTTGGACTAAAAGTTCAAAGAGATGACCTTTCAACATCTTTAGGATAAGCTCATCAATACCATGAAAAGCTAATAGGATACTCATTCGAGCAGCTAGAGTACCCTAACAACAATAATGAGCTAAATTCATATCATTTAGGAAATAAATTAGGCTGGTTGAAAGTTAAAGGAAACAAAATCAACTTGGTGGAAACTATTGACATATAATGTAGCCCAAAATAAGCTCGACAATAAGGTATATTCAAAACATCTAAATGGATAGAAAGAACCATTAGCTCATTAGAAGCTAAGGATGAGTAATATTCCAAACATAAGAAATACTTATTCAAAATAAAAGCAAGCAAGCTAGGCATAAAACATGAAAAATGTAAAAGTATTTATAAGTAGTTTGACTTTTAGATGGATCGATGAAATATTGAGGTAATATCATATCAAAATAAACACTTCAAACTTTAAAATTGCATAAATTTTGGGATGTTATCATTTTTTTTCCTTTGTTGTCTAAAAGAATGCTAATCTCAATCAATAGTTAAGACAAATTAAAGGAATGGTTCAAGAAAACCTATCTGCACTTTAGCCTTTTCAAACCTTTTCAAGTACATTGCATAGTTGACAACATCATTTTCTTCAAGCTTTTTCTGTAACTTCTACTTAGAAATCACATGCCCCTATAATTCCCTCTCTTGATCGGACAATTAGGTTTTCATGTCTTCTAACTCTGATTTTCTCTTATTCAGCTCTATATCCAAAAGATTTTTCTTAGCATTCAACTAAAAAGATATAACTTTAAATTGCAACTTCCATTATAAATCATCTAATACCTCTTTCTTTAGCTTAATCATATACTCTTATGATTTTTTAAACTCTCCCTAATGCTTATGTACTTCATCACAAGCTCGATTTAGGTGGCCTTATAGATAGACATTATTTTTAGATTAACATCATTGAACTTTAATAATACTATATCATTGTCCTCATACATTGTCATAAAGAACAAGAAATTTAAAAAATTTTAAGCTAGATCACTAGCTATCATTCGACTAAATCTACCCCCCACTAGCTTTCTTAGATTTCATTCATGGTCATATTGCAATAACATTTGATTAGTAGTAAAAAATACAAGTCCATATCCTTGTACCATAAGCTATCCAAAGTTTTAGTTATCATCCCTTCATTTATCTCTAAACTTAATGAGATCTCCAATCCTTAACTTTCCTAAATGATGAATAAGATAAGTCTTTTCTCCACCTTTAACACTCTTAGAAACCAAAGTTTTCTTTCATTCTTGAGAAGGTGCTTGTAAGGAAACATCTATAGTCATATCTATAATGCTATCTAATCAAATGTTAACATCCATGACAATATCAGTTTTAGCTTTAGCTATGGGTGGAAAAGTCTATTTAACTCCCTCCTAATTGAAGAATAGGATTTAAAAATTCTTCCTATGCTTGTTCTAATTAAGTTGTAGTTAATGAACTCCCAACCCTTTTCAAAACAAGCATTTTTTATTTTACAATGGCTTTCCTTTTTCTGTTGAAGCATAATCTTGTTTATGTGCAAATATCTAAATGAATATAAAAAGTTTCAACATAAAAAATATATACAAAAGATAAAACTCAAAAGAAAAAAGCAAATGAACATACTTAAAAGGGTCAGTGTATTAAGTCTCTTTATACTTAGCCAATGAAGAATCAATTCTTAGTTGTTGCTAAATAGATGTCCAAAGATCTAACTTTCATAGGTTTAATTCTTTTTTCTTAATAACTTAGGTATATTGGAATGCTATGATCATCCAACCAAAATTAATGCACATCATGGTTAACACTTACCTTAAAGAACGAATCTTTCCAATATTTGAAACTTATTTTAACCTTAGTTAAAATATTTTGACTAAATCTCTAAAAATAATGAGTCCATCTTTCCCTCATATGACTTGAAAAAGAATAAAAGAAAAATAATAAAAATGCATCCCAAGTAGGAACACATTTGAGCTTTTGTGACATAATGTTAAGACAAATGACAAAAATCCATGCTAAAGATATCGATTTGGTCAAACATATGTTCAAACTCTAAAGAAACTCATCTTAAAAAAGGATAAATGGTTAAACAAGTCCTAATCAAAGAACATAATTATTATGGAACATTAAAAAGGATATAGGATCATAACTGTAGACTCATTCATTCAATTGGAAAGCCACATATCTAATTATTTTCCATTTAGATATATCCCTGTAATAGTCATCACGTAAGGCATCCAAAGAAGCATGTTCAGCCTATTGTTTAAGGCCATCAGAGTTCTAACATCAACATGAATCAAGCTAAACTTTAGGTCATTCTTATGCAATTGACTAGCTCTATCTATTCCACTAAGTTTTCTTGATCGATCTACCATGATGGCTATAGTAAAAGAGGATAATTATGTAAACAGAAATGAGCTAAAAGTTATTTAAAATCCAATAAAGTTTCACTCTTATCCAAATTATTCAAGTTAATATCTAATAAATAATAGCTCATCAAAGTAATGCTAGCACATCTTCAATAAAAAAAGGTATTATCAAATCGGATAAAATGGAAGAACAATTAGCTAGAAAACAAAGATAAACTTCAAACAAAGAATGTGAAGGAAAAAATGGAAAATAAAAAGAAGGTAAGAATAATAATGGTAGAAAATATAAAAATACTAAAAACATGAGCTAAAAGAAAAATATAACAATTGTAAGATTCATGAAACTACTACCATATTTAAATAATTAAAAAATGAAGAACAATAAAAAAAAACCTTAAAGCTATAAGAGCTAAATCAGATAGTACAAAAATATGGTAAATTTTAGATAGACAAAAAAGAAGTAAAGGCAACAAATAAAGTAAAAAAGAGAGAAATACTCATCAGATAATGACAACTAAACCCACTGATGGCCAAATTATAGCAAGCAATTTCTTGAATAAATAGTATCAAACTTTGAAGAAGATGAACTTAAGAAGAAGATGAAGGAAATTAGGAAAAAAAAGCAAACCAAAAGTTATAAGAAGGAAAAAGATTAGATGAGATATAACAGACAAGATCAAATAGATTAGATGGTAAAGATTTGAAATGTCAAATCAAAATCCATAAAGAAAATCTCATGATTGAAATCAAGTAAATCTAATGGCAAAGATTCATTGATGCCAAAATAAATCAATATCATTGTTAGAAGTCATTAATGATCTCAATCCATGCAACAATGTAGATGAACACAACCAAATGATATGGTACCCAAGGGTAAGAGGGCAAGTGACAATAAACTAATCAGACCCATTTCATTCAACTAGACAATAGGATGAAACCCACCTATTTTGCTTAGCCTAACCTAACATCTATTAAGACCTTAGTTGCCCTGATTCCATTACAAGAAATAAGATTATTACTAACGACACTTTTAGTGATGACAAAATTTTGATTGTCATTGATAAATCATGAAATGTTTACCAACGCATAGTCATCGGTGATAGATCCAAATTCCATGGGCATAAATTTTTCACACACTAAATTAGCCCAGAACTAATAATGGTAACAAAGTCGTTAGTAAAAACAATAAAACAAATTTGATGGGAAAATTTAATCTTCAATAATAACAATTATCATCAATGAAAGTGATAAAATTTTGACTTCCAATTTGAGTGATAAATTGCAACAACTTTATCGTTATTGAAAGCCTAAGACTTTTTTCAATAATAGTGTCATCAATGAAGATTGCTTAGGGAATTGTGCTTCATATTTTCATTGATGACAATGTCATTGTTGAAAGCCTAAAATTTTTACCAATGACCTTTTAATGATAATTGAGAATTGTGTTGTCATTGAAAAAGTTTGCCTATAAATACCCTCAATACGATTTCAATCTCATTTTATGTGTGGAGTAAGAGGCACAACATAAAGAGAGGAGGTAAGATTTTTTTATATAATTTTTATTAATTTTTTATAGTGTCGCATATTTTCTTATTTTTTTTATTTTTTGCATGGTTAGTTTTTGTTGTTGTTAATTGGTGTTGGTGTTTGTCATTTGGTTTGTATTTGATTAGTAAATTTATTCCATTAAGGTATGTAAATTAAATTTTATTGCATTGTATTGAGTATTAATTTATGAGATGATTAATATAAAATGCGTTAATTTATCCTGATGATATGATTATTTTGATATGAAGTAAATTCTATTTGGTATTATATGTTATAGACATTAAATGTGTTCAAGTAGTTTTATTTCAATGTACAATTGATGAATTTAAATTTTTTCATTATTATGTTAGTGGGTAAAAATGTAATTTCACATAATATGACATGTGTATGAAATATTTAGTTAAGTTGATATGAGATGAAGTTGTTATAAGGTTTTATTTACAAATTCTAGAGTTTAGGTGTAGTTTAAAATATAAAATTTTTAGTTACATTTTACTTCTAAAATTGAAATAATATAATAAAATTTAAAATATGAAGTATGAAACTAGAATGACTATATAAATATATTTTAAAAATTTTCAATATAACTTAATAAAAATATTTTAATGAAAATGTATAATAAAAATTCAAATGTTATAAATATATTTAATGAAAATATTATGAATATATAAATAAGATATTTTGAAAGTTTTCAAAATTTAGAATATTTATATATGGAAAAAATAAAATTATATACTAAATAAGTAAAAAATTGTTAAGATATTGAAAATAGAAGACACAAAAAATCTTAAATATATAAATAAATCATTTCAATAGAATGGAAAATTCAATATTTTTATACTATTAACAATAAAATTAGATATTATAAAAGTAAATAATAATGATTATATAAGTACAAATATTCCTTAGTAAATTTTAACGACTACATAAATATATTTGAAAAAATATACTTAGATGAAAGTGAAATTTTGAATATATAATTATATTTGGATTAATATAAATTAATAAATATATGTTCATAAAAACATGCAAACATAAAATGGCAATGCATCTAAATAAGTATACATTCAATATATGAATAAGAAATTTTAAATAATTGAAAAATTAAATTTTTATATATTCAACAATAATATTAGATATATCATAAATAAATAATAGGAACTAAAAAGATTCATGCAAATTATACATAAATAAGTAACAACAAGATTACTTACAATTATATATTTTAAAAAATTCAAAAATCATAAAGATGTCATGTAAAAACATAATAATTTTATTGACATATTTTAAATAATCTTCATTAGCATTAAAATAGAATTTTAAATATATAATTAAATATTGAAAAAATATAACTTGGTAATTGTATTTTAATAAAAATTTATAAATAAAACAATTTGAATCTTACAAATGTATTTAATAAAAATATTACGATGACATAAATAGAAAATTTTAAAATATTGATAGAATTTAAATTTTTATGTCATTAATAATTCTCACACAAAATACAATCTATATCAATTTAATAATTATATAATTATAGAAATTTGAAAATATTGAATGCTTGAAAATTTATCAGTACCCATAAAATGTACATCTAATTAAAAATTTTTAACTATGCATTTTTTAAATATAGTAGTGTAGGTTCAAAGATTGAATTCATAATTCTAAAATGTTAAACGTAACAATTAGCATAGGTATTTAAAAAAATCCAACAACACAAATAATAATTCACTTGAATAATTGTAAAATGGAATCGCAATATAAGTTTAAAATCATTGCAAATATGCTTTTACAATAATTTTAAATAGAATTACATTTACACTTTAAGCTTAAACTCATTCAAAAATTAGTTAATCTTTACAGACTAACCAATCCTTGAATTATCCCACAAAGTTGATAGTTTTAGATATATCTTGTAGTTATTATTAATAATTTATTTAATTCTTATTTGATATTGTAGAAATTTCTTAGCATCCTTACTATTCTCTGAGTGTGAACTATACTGATATATAGTTTACACACTTAAACTATGGGGAGATAATACCAAAATTTTTATGTATAAGGAATGATAAGCATAAATAAATTAATACAATCATAATTATAAAAATATCTCGAATGGGATATGACTTTACTTTTTAGAATTGGAATGATATAGTGGATCTAAAATATATAACAAATATTAATCATAACACTCAATTCTATAAGAAACTATCATCTTTCTATTCAATTATACAATGTTTATAGATAAAAGCTAGATACTTCTATAAGATCACTTGTCAAATGAGTATTAGAATGGTGCATTGGCATTTATTGGGAGAATAAAAAACTGTCTTTGAAAAGAGTTTAGTGAGATGCTTATGTAAGAAATGCATGAACCTATTATTTCAAAAATTAGCAATGTTAGACATATATATTATAAATAATGGATTCTATCCATTATATATAAATCAAGTACATCATGGTAAGGCAAATGGTTTAACTTTTGGGGGGGATAGGGCATCTCCTGATAATAGGGATAAGATGGTGGATATTACACATGATTTTATCAGCCTTTATATAACTAAAGAAATAGTTTAGGATGATAGAGAAGGCAATAAAGATGCATCTGAGGGAGACATTTGATCAAATTATAGCAATTATGATGACCTTTTTGAACAAATGGAAATAGAATTGTATCTAGGATACATAACATTTTTAACATCAAATTTTTTAGTGAAACTCATGCATTTGAAGGTGCTACATAAGTGGACTAATAAGTTATTTGATATGATTTTGAAGTTGTTGAAAGAAATGCTTTCAAAGGATGATAAATTACCAAAATCACACTATAGTGCAAAGAAATAACTTAATAAATTAGAGTTAGGGCATGAGTCAATCTATGTGTGCAAGTATGACTATGTAATATTTTGGAAAGAACATGTTACAGAGGATAATTATTCAATCAATAGGGAAAGCCGATGGATAGACAAAAATACAAAAGAAAAAAAGATACCTTAAAAGGTGTTTTAATATTTTTCACTAACTCCTTGGCTCAAGCCATTGTATGGGTCAAGGCACATTACAACAGACATGATATGACATTATACAGGAAGGTCAACAAAGGATAGTGTAATATGACATCTTGTTGATGGAGAAGCTTGGCAAGAATTCAATAGGAGGTATCCTAATTTCTCTATAAACCCGTGGAACATTAGGTTGAGTTTATACGGATTTAATCCTTTTGGTGATAAGAACTTATCCTATAACTTATGCTTAATGGTGATAGCTACTTATAACTTGCCATCATGAATTTGTATGAATTAATCTTTTTCTCTTATTAACTTTATTAATATCAAGGCCATAATTGTTAGGTAAGGATATTGGTGTTTTCTTAAAACCAGTTATTAAAAAGTTAAGACATCTATGGGAGAGAGGTTTGAGACTCGAGATATAAATAAAAATATGATGTTCAACATGCAGGCGACATTATTGTAGACTATGAATGGTTTTCCTACATGAAGCAATCTTTTCAGGTGTAATGGATAAGGCTATAAAGCATGCCTTATGTGCAATGATGATACTCCATCAATTCGAATTAGAAGAAAATACCCTATGTTAGTCATTATTGCTAATTTTTAAGGAGTTACACATAAAGAAATAGGAAGGAGTTCAATGGGAGGTCAGAAAGAAGAGTCCCTCCTCATCCTCTTACTAATGAAATTCTCATGGACCAATTAGGTAAAATAGCTTAAAAACTTCTTGGAAAACATACTTAGTTTGATGGTATAAAATAAAATAGAGGTGTTAATGAACTTAATTGGAATAAGAGTAGCATATTTTTTTACCTTCCATATTGGCCAACAATGAACCTTGGGCATAATATTAATATGATGCATGTTAAAAAGAATGTATATGATAGTATTTTAGGTACATTGTTAAACATTGAGCACAAAACAAAAGATATGGATAATATAAGATGAGACATGGTGGACATGAATATGAGACTAGATTTACATTTGTATAAGGAGAAAGGTTAGCTTTTGAAACCACATGTTGTATACATACTCAATTAGGATGAACAAAGGTAGTTCTATCAATTTATAAGAAATGTGAAATTTCTTAATAGATTTGCTGGGAATATAAAAAAGAATATGACTAGTCATGATCTGAAGTTAAAGGTGTTGAAATCATATGACTATCATATTATCATGTAGAAAGTATTAGGACCTTCGGTTTAAGTATTTTTTATCAAAGGAACTATCATGTTTGATTGTTGAATTATATAACTTCTTCAACTAAATACATGCTAGAATTCTCAATAAGAGGGTTGTCTTACAAGCCAAGTAAGATATTGTCATCATTTCACGTAAGTATACCCTCCAGCATTCTTTGACACAATGATTCACCTAGTGATGCACTTGCCTAACAAAGCATTGTAGGACAATCCTATTCATTTTCGATGGATGTATCCATATAAAATATATATAAAAAATTTGAAAGGTTATATTAGGAATCATGCTTGACCTAAGGGTTTAATTATAAAAGGATATGTTGTTGATGAGGTATTAATATTTTGTTCCATATACTTAAAAGGAGTAGAAACTAGATTCAATTGGCTTAATCGAAATCAGGATGTAGCATTCAAAGGCATAAAAAAGGCATTGCTGGTGTTTAGATCTCACTATCAACTAGATAGGAAGAAAATGAGTTCTCATATCGACAAAAGAGATTGAGATGTTACCATATGGTACATCTTGAATAACTATGTTGAAATAAAAAATTATCTCCAATAAGTTTATAATCATTCATACTTTTGTCCCAATTAATTATAATTGACTAAAATACATATATTATGTAGTGAACACTGACAAGAACTTGAATGAAGTGGTGTTAAAAATATTGATTAGTTAAAAAGAACAAAATTCCCCACATGATTTTACTCTAAGGTAAAGGCTTGTTCTTTTCTAACTATGTTATATTAATTATATAAATATTATTCCTTACTTATACTTTTTCCTAGTTTAACTCTTGATGGAATTGTTATTTTCACAAATGTATTATTTACATAAGAATGGTTCACCAAAGCCATTGAAAAACTATTATCATTAACTTTCAATCCCAATTTTACTATTATAATATACTTAACATATATTATAAATGGAGTATACTTTGTAGTTGAAACTTAAGATGCAAAGCATAAAACACAGAATAATGGCATTTTCATTTTAAGAACTAATCATAAAATATTTTACAATATATTGGAAGACATCACAAAGTTAACTTATTTAAATAAATATAGTGTAACTATATTTAAGTGCAAATGGTACCGCAATGATCCAAGAAAGAAGAAACTTTGCATTGAGAAGAACATTACAAGCATCTCCGTTAGTAGGCAATGGTAAAAATATGATCCTTACATACTTGCAACCTAAGCAAAATAAGTCTTCTACATTGAGGATATTCTCAATGGTCCAAATTAGAAAGTCATGCATAATATGGTGCATCATAACATATGGGATGTACCTAATGATGTTGTTTGTACACAATACATTAACTTCTCTAATTTTAGCCTTATGATTTACCTTGAAGATTTTCACTTAGTAAACTTAAAGGATAAAAAAAATAGTCCTTCAATCATTTCATGTTTTAAGAATACTAGTCCTACAAAAGGAGTTGACAACTTCATCAATAATGAATATAGTTTGGAAGACAAAATGATCAAAGATTATATTAGGAGGAGCTTCTTTAGTATGATCATGTAGGGAAACTGATGAGTATGAGGATGAGCTTGTTACTTTTACTAACACTGACTTAGATTTAGGTTTAATTTTTTTATTGCAACCTATATTTGTGTAAAAGTAATTGTGTAATTTCATTATACAAATATAATAATTTATATGTTACTGTTAATTAGTTCAATTATGGACTTTTCTCTTAAATGCTTATAAAATATGTATTTTTCTAGCAATGGTTGATGTTAAGGAATGATACCATGGAGGTGATACTGAAGGGAACCCTCCTTGCTAACCCACATACATTTCATTACAATTTGATGATTCAAGTAATTTTTTTTATTGTGCATACTTGACTATAAATTCATGGTACTACATTTTCCTTTATCCATCAAAGATGCAACTTTAAGAAAGAAGGACCCGAATAGGTTCCTCAGGCTACATGAGAAAATGAAAAAAAGATGGGGAGAGTAGTAATTGAATAATTTGATACCATTGGTACATAGCATATAGTAGTGAAAATGCTAGTCATTTCTCTTGTGATATAGATAGCATCATTAGATCCTATATCTTACCCTATTATAAATTATGGCGATTAGTGCCTTAGCAGTTGCAAGTCAAAGTTATGTAAGAGGTTTACATAAGTATCAATGTCCTCCCTATCTTTATTGATTATATTTGATATCAAAATTATTGGATATAGTAATCATAAATTTGTTAAATGTCTTCTAATGTAGTCCCATTTCAACTTTCAAGGTCTTTTTAAGCTTAATCAACAAAGAGGGATTAGTGGGTTGATGTAGACTATAGCTAAGATTTATAATGAAAAGAAATATAGACCTAAACAAGCATTTTCTCTAACACAAGGGTGATCGGGAGCAGGGGCTTGACTGGATCATGGTAAGTGCTCTGTGCCTCTATTTTATCTTGCTTCAAACTTAGTAGAGATGTGTAAACTTCAATGCTTACAAGGTAAGTATGATATTTAATAAGTTTATGTGATTATTTCATGCATCTAAATTGTATTTCAGTTATGACCCTTAAACGTAACAATTTTGTATGGTGATTTCTCTATTTGTAAGAGTTATCTACGAAGAATGTAAAGAATAGAGTGAATAATGTGGTGAATGATCAACATGGGTCAAAATCTAATGCTACACATCATTATGATAAGGTAATTTAACTTATCATTCATGATTTAATTGTATAATTTGTTCACTAAGTCAATATTCATGTTCATCTTTTTTTAAGGTGAAACATGAATAGAGAAATAAGGATACTAGTGAGCTATAGTTAATGCTAGTAAATTTTAAAGACTGACATACATATAAGATGGGGGAATAGGTGCATCCAACCTTAAAAGAGCAATATGTAAGTTAGCTTAAACTTTACATTTTAATAATAGAAAGTTTATGAATATATTATATAATTCTTGTAATTGATTTTTATTTTAATAAATCAAGGAAAGAATGATTAAATTAGCGACTAAACACATGCAGTCTAATATATTATTCACTGACTTACCTAGTACTCCTATACAGATTGATGAGGTTGCCATCACCAATAAGGTGCTTGGTACTTGTCGAGGGTACAGGAAAGCAGTTGGTCATATGCTTGCTAGCTAGTTGTTCCCTTCCCTAAGCACCTCCTACTTTAAGGCGAGGTCACAACATTTTTCCTAGGTATTGTAGGAGTAATTATAGTAGAACTAATAGTAGCTTCAACAATATCAGTAGTTAATTTAAAGTAGTAGTAGGAGATACAACAGTAGTTGGGGTTTACTTCACCGAACTCATTTCCTTACTTAGAACGCAAGGGCATACACTAACTCTACTTCCTTTTGTGACTGTACAAGCTCGAATGAGCAAATTCATAGCAGCACCCCTGGCTTAGCCACCCCTACCACCCAGGCATCACCTTTGATGTATTATCCATGTTGTCAAAATGATGATGATGATTATGATAACCCCAGGAAGAACAATGATATATCTGGATCCCTAGACCTCCAGACCTCCTTTTCCTTTAGGTTTTTATCATGTATATATAGTTTTCTTATTCTTTATGTATAGACATTTATATATTTTGAATATTATGAGTATTCATTTTTTTCATATGGGTTATGTTTAGTTCTTTTTATTTTTAATACCGTTGGCATATTTTACTTGTAATATTTAAATTAGATGAAATCAAATAAAAATGCTAAATTAAATTTAATTAGAATGAAAAATATTAATATTTATGCTATTAAATATAGTATATTAATTTAATTATAATTTTAACTTAATATAATTTATTTTAATAATTAAAAAATATTATTTAATATTTAATTTAATTAAGAAAACTTTTAAGGACAACAAAGTCATCACTATACATTAAAATTAAGAAAAATTAAATTTTAAAAAATTTTAGCAACAACATAAAAGTGAAATTAATAATTTTATATTTTTTAATTTAAACCTATAGCGACGACCTTATCACTGTTATAAAGTTAAATTTAAACGTCACTAAATATTAAATTTTAATTTTTTTATTTTTATTCCTAACCTATGACAACAACAAAGTCATTGATATACATTGAAATTAAAAAATATTTAATTTTTTTAAAAAAAATTAGCAACAACATAAAATGAAATTAATATTTTTATATTTTTTAATTTTAACCTATAGCAATAACCTTATCATTGTTATAAAGTGACATTAATTTTTTTTTATTTTTGAAAATGTTTTCAACAATAATTTTTTCATCGTAAAAATTTTAGTGTTTATTAACAATGACAATGTTGTCAATGTTGGTTCCAACACTAATCAATTTTTGTTGATGACATTTTCTTCATGACATTTTCTCCAATCATTTTCAACGATAAATCGAGATATCTCACTGATAACAATTATCATTGCTAAAAGCCTAATTTCTTGTAGTGCTCCACAGAAGACCTCTTTTATATCAAACTTATCATCCAATTAGACGTGAGCCTAATTCTCCCTCAAAATGTCTTCAAAACCTACCAAAATCATATAGAATATAATAGATTATAAACCCTCATAACCTATATAAAGAGTTCACAGTCATATGATTGGAGATAGATTATAATCACTATCTATTTATTGTAATGTCAATAAAAATTATTATACCATTCTTATTTTCAATAAAAAAAATTGTAGATTTTTTAATGAAATATAATATTCTTATTTACTGGCATTATGAAAAATTTTACATTAGTGACAAATCAAATTTAAACTCATTTAAAAAATAAGAGTGTATTTGTTTACTTTTTTATTTTTAAAATCAAAAGTTCCTACTTGTTAAATATTTTCATAATCCATCTTTAGAAATTATAACTATAGATGTATAACTTAAGAATAGAAAAATAAAAATAACTTTTATATGTTTTCAATTATTCAAATCAATTTTGTAATTAAATGAAATTT
Organism: Sindora glabra; assembly: GCA_020226215.1. NCBI lineage: Eukaryota > Viridiplantae > Streptophyta > Magnoliopsida > Fabales > Fabaceae > Sindora > Sindora glabra. The sequence continues at coordinate 85,736,206 of CM035227.1, read as the reverse complement.
TTTATTATCTGTAATATGAATACCTTCTATTTAAAATCAAAAAAATAGTTTTTAAAAATTAAAAAATAATTTTAGAAAATAATTTTTAAGAATAGCTAGTTTTTGAAAAAAAATAAAACAAACATATATTCAAACATGTCCAAAAGAAAATTAGATCTTACATTCTCCGGTCATTGTATACGAAGAATTGAAATATTACACTCAGCGTAGAATCATGATACCTCACATAAAATTGATAGAGAATTGGAAGTGTAAATCAATAATCGATAATAAATAGTGATAGAATTTACTAATTCAAAGATAAATGATTTAACCAACGACAGTTGATTCAAGTGTATAGGAACTTGATTCCCGTAAGTAAAGTCTCAAGTTCAAGTCTTGTGAATGGAAAAAATTGTTACTAGAAGAGCTTTACCTCCATATTAGGTCATCTTGACTCGAATCCAAATTAGTCAGAGGTATAATGTGGCCTATTAGATACCGGATGGTTCGTAAAAAAAAAGATAAATAATTAAATATGAAAAATGAAAAAAATCAATTTAACATAAAGCCGTGAATAGACAAGTTGATGTGCTAATAGCCCCACCTAAGGAAATAATAATAATAATAATAATAATAATAATAATAATAATAATAATAATAATAATAATAATAATAGGTTCGTCTTGGTGCTGATGCCATATGTTTAATTGATGCTCCCTCCCTCCATTTCTTATTATATGTTATAATTAATTAAATAGTTTCATAAATATTAAGAAAGAAATTTATTTTTTTAATTCTTAGTAAATTTTTCAAAATTATCATTTAGTCCCTTATTATACACAAAGTCCAATACAATTGAAAATAAAAAAAGAACTATGATAGTATGAATATGTTAAGATATTTCAAGAAAGATAATAAAATATTTATTAATACAAAAGGGTAAATTTGAAAAATTAATATTTAATATATTATTAGAATTATAAAGTGATAAATAAAAATGAACAAAAAATCTCTTTGAAATACAACAAATAGTAAGAAATGAAGGGAGTAAGTTTTATCATTGGCAAGAGGTTTTGCCTTAAGTTGTATCTGATATCCCTTAAAGTTTTATACTTTTTGTTATTTCTAAAGTTTAATATTTGATCTTTGCATGTGTGTTTAAGAGTTTAATTCCGCCTCCCATTCCTAAAAAAAAGTTTTACTTCTTGTTCTAAATAATAATTAGAATTCTAAATAAGTACTTATAAATCCAATAATTAACTATAATTTTTTATGTTTGATTGTAATTTTAAAATATTTTAATAATTAATTACACGTAATAGATAAAATTAAAAGTTAGTTAAAATAATTTGTATTTTAATCAAGATTATAATCAGAAAAATATGAAGGATTTTATTCATATTAACTTCGCTTCTTCTTTTTCCTTTAGTCTTCGTTGTCTTTATTCTGACAATAATTAGAAAAATACCTCCTAGTCTTTCTTCTTATTATCAATTTCAGTAATTAATGTAATATTAAAAGTTGATTTTTCTATGCGTAACTCAAACAAATGTATAACTAATTTTCAGAAGATGTTGCCAAACATAAAATAAATTATATATAATTTATTACTCTATATTTAATTGTTAATATTCATTATAAACAATAATATTATCCATCATTAAGGGATTGGACGGCATTTTTCTTTTTCCTTAGTGGCCCGTGAATAATAACTTTAGCTACTGCAAATTTGACTTAAAATTATTCCTAATTATTCATCGTTCTACGTATTCAATTTCAATAGGTATGTTCCCGGGTTCTCCATAAAAAAATAATTTTCTTCAATTTGCTGTAAAATAGAATATACAAAGAATTAAAAACCTCGATAGTGATAATTAGAAAATCCTGGAAGGCAGACCCCATTCATGGAAATTCATAGAAAAGCCAGGTAAGTAAACTTCCAGGAAGGCAGTATGAACAGAGCCTCTCCTTGTTCAAATTCTAAATTTCACAGTTTTAATAAATGGTGCTGTGTTTTTATTTAATTACATTTCAATCAACAATAGTATATTTAAAATAATATTTAATTTATGTTAATTACTTAATGTTTATTAAAAAAACCACTCAATTTTAGTTGTTTAAAATTTAAAGTTCATGAATATTTATTGTACTTTACTATATTCGATCCTCCAATTTATGGGAGTACATTTAAAATTATATTTAAATCACTTAGAATAAGTGCATAATTAAATATAAAATTTATTGATGGTTAAAGCTTTAAAGGATTTTTTTAATAAATGGGTTAACTCTAAAAAAATTCTTTTGCTAAAACGAAAAGAAAACAAGAAAAAATAATAAATTATACAATACATATATAGTAAACTAGCTTTTAACCGAATTTTATTAAATTTAATTTAATTAATAATAATTTATAATTTAAATTTAAATTTTAAATTTTAAATTATAAAGTATTCAAGTAATTAATTTAAAATTTATGATTGTATTTATGTTATTTGAATGATTATAAAATTTACATAATCGTATTCAACTTAAATAATAAGAGATATTATTTTTTTAAGTCATTACTAATCGATAGAGTTGTCATAATATTATAATGTTACATTAATTAATTATTATTATCATATTTAGACAGATGTATGCATGATCAAATATTATAATGAATGAAATTTAGAAAAATATATAAAATAATAACATTAATTTATTTGGAATTTAATGTATAAATGTTAATCCTTAGTTTTTATATAAATGCTTATCATGATAGATAATAAAGAACAAATATTATTTAATTTACTAAATATAAAAATGAACAAAAAAGCATAATTAAATTATTTCAAGGCTACAAAGGCCATAAATTAAACAAAGTTCCAAATATATGATCTAGTCATCAATTTTCCTTTTGATAATCTTCTTCATTTCATTTGCAAACATTTGAGGGCTGATTAAATTTATACTTGGTATAGTGTCAAAAACATCAGTCAAATACCCTTTTTGAAAGTATTATGGAATCTTCATTATCACAAATGATAGAAATTGTGTCCTATATAGAAATTAATAAAAATATTATAGGACATATTATAATTCATTTAATGAAATAATAATATTAAAAAAAATTATAAATGATAACTTACATCAAAACTATTATTAAAAAGGATTTCTGTACAATTCCAATATCCTAAGCAATGGTTGAAAGAAAAAATAGAATAAAGTTAAGAATAGAATATGATGATAAAAAGAATAGAATAACCAACCCTTCCTCAGAGACACATTGCAAAACAAATTGCATCATGAAAAATCTATAATACAAATGAATCTATCTATGTATATATTAAACTGAGGAAATGTCTTTTTGTCAAACTCAAATCACATTTTGCTACACCATAAATCTTAACTAATTTAGAATTCTGGCCAATTCCAAATAAGTATGGTTTTTGGAAAAATGGTTGTGGAACACCCAAATATGAACTGATAAAATACACTCCAAATTATGAAATCCATAAATATATACCATTTGTGATAGTTGAAGTTAATATAATCCATCACAATTTAAAAGATGGAGGCTTTGCAGTTTTGGCTAACTATATTGGCGCTAATGGCAATCCCCAAAACAACAAACTTGAGAAAATTGCAATTACTACTCCTTGATTAAATGGATTTGCCTTTTTCCTGATTTGCTTTCTAAGTTCCATCACCTTATCTCACACATCAAATATATAATTAAAAATTAGAAAGATGAAAAATGTATTTCTTTTAAGAAACAAAGTTTGATATGGATAGATAATGAGGGGAAAGATGGATCAAATGATTAGCATGAGATTTTAATTTGACCATGCTATTACATAAATATTCTTAAGCAAATCAAGAGACAATCGATTACTATCACAAATTAGACAAGGGGCAAATCCATGATTGGTGGTTGGAAGTCACCATAAACATTTCATTCCAAATATTCCTGTTTTCTTATCGTTATAACTCAAAAACACAAACCTCTTTCAGTTTTTCCAAATGGATCGTCAATTGATTAGAACATAAATCATGTTCTTATGAAACCAAGCTATGCAAAAATGATCAAAAATAAAGAATTATAAAAACTAAATCCTAAAGGGCTCAAATGAACATTCAACACAAGATTGTTGGTGGAATAAAATTTCAAAAATATAAAAGATTCAATCACCCATTAATCTAAAGCTCACCTACAAGGTTAGTGGAATTTGGAAAAATTTTTGAAAAATACAAAGGATAAAAACATGTTGGAGGAACAAAAACTTACTTGTAATTAAATTGTGAAAGCATTATCAGAATTGTCATCACAAATCAACCCAAATAAAGCCACTATCACCTATTAATTTGAAGCTCATCTCATCCTTGTTAGAGATTGCATGTACACTTTTCTCAACTCTTCGATCTTAGGCTACCCACCAGTTTTTGCAATAGATACTCAGTGGAAGGCATTTAGATTTATCTTCTTAGAGTGAAATTTGCTAAAACATCTCCTTTTCTCTTTTATTGACTCTAGATCTCCAGATCTTATGGAATAGAGAAGCAATGCCCAATACCACAATTGAAAGCCACAGCATGTGGGAAAAAAAGAAAGATGCAACAACAATATTGAATAAGGCATTTGGAGAAAACTTGCACAGTAAAATTCATGGGCTAAAAATTTTTTAAGATCCAAAACTATGGCTAATATGAATTGGTAGATAGGTGTATTAGGCTAAAAAACTGATGGGCTTAAAAATGGATTTATGTATACATTAAACTAAAAATGGTCAATGGGTGTACTAGTAGATGACTATTCAAATCTGTTTTATGCACTATTTGGCATTCTTAGTATGAAAAATACAATATGAATATAGTTAATAGAAAGAAATAAGATATCAATCACAAATTATCCAAAAATATAAAATAAAATTATAGATATAGCATGAGTACCATAAGAAAGGAAGCAATGCATAAACATAAAGTATGATAAAGAGAAAAAATACATACTCTTTATCACCAAGTTTCACCACAATTTCTCTGTACTCAGGTAATAGGATAGTCTCACCTTCCTTTATGCCCATAGGGATAACCTTCCCCTCCCTATCATGAATGCCAGGGCCAACAGCAATCACTTTTCCAAAATTCAATTGAAGCAACATATGTAAATAGTACCTTGTCAATTTTTAATTGTGCCAAAATTTGACAAAAATTAAAGATTGTAACAATAAAATATTAGTCCAAGACTACAAACACTAAATCAGAATAACTTAATTTTTAACCTTTTGGACCTAAGGAACACACAAGAAAATCTAGCAAGGATTAAAATGCTTGTTATCCAATTCTTGAAGGGAAAAAGGTGTGAAAAAGTAAACTTATAACTGATACCATGACATATCTAATGAGGTTTGTTAGTCAAGCTTAATTTGTCACACAAACTCATAGCTTTTTTACATAACTAAGATTTAAACCCTTTTGCTAATTTAATCAAATAGTAGTAGTACGACACAAAATCTTTATCAGTTATCATAATATTGCACAAGAAAACCAAAAGGTAGCCTCTTTATCTCTTATCATAATTTCCTTTTTTTTCTTTTTTATATTTATAGATAGCTGATAAAAATTGTATAATAATGATAAAATAATAGAAAATTTCAATTAATGTATGAGTAATCACAAAACTAACTTATGATATAGATCAAAGTTAGTCAATGTGACTTTACAGCTTTCAATGTCTTTCCAATGTACTTATGAGCTTTACTGGTATCAACAAAACACACCTATAGTCAATTGAACTATCAAAGAAAGAGATTCCAATATCGAATTATCAAAAACTAGGCATTTTTCCAATGCAACATCATGTTTGTGACTTAGACAAAATCTAAAATTTAAGATACCCCAAAAACTTATAATTTGGAATTAGAAATGGTTAACTAAACAAAAATGTAAACAAAAAGAAAGATACCCTTAAATCTAAAACACATGAAATTAAATTCTTGAAACTGAGATGTATTTACATCCATGTCCATTTATTCAATGCTTTAGCAAAATCAAATGCAAAACTAAAGATCATTCAAACCAAATTTTATTTTTTGGGCTATGCATTGGCTAATTCTTCTTCCATGAATGTTTAACTCCCACTTACAATATGCCCTAACTCAAGAAGAAATCAAGCAATGGCTTGGGTGGAAAATTGATTTTCAAAGACAAAAGAGAAATCAATCAATTAAGTTTCTCCTATTGTTTCAATGGAGTAAAATGTGCAAAGCATAAAAAACTTACCTAACCATTATATCTATGACTTATATGAAATCAGGCAATAGTCCCAATTACAATATGCCTTGACTCAAGAGGAAATCAAGTAATGGCCTAAGTGGAAAACTGCTTTTTGAAGACAAAAAGAGAAATCAATTAAGTTTCTATAATTGTTTCAATGGAGTAAAGCGTGCAGAGCATAGAAAACTTATGTGCCCATTATATTTATGACTTAGACGAAATCAAGTAATAGTTCTAGTGATTTTTTGTTATGAAATTCCATTTGAAAAAAGGAGACAATTGAAAAATTAAACCCTATTATCGAACAATCTGCTCACTGAAAAATTATTGAACAACCTACTTACCAAAGCAACAAAAAATTGAGATAAGGACCTGGCGATCATGAGTGATGAAGGAAGCGTGACGAAGGAGATGTAGACTTTGAGGGTATTCTCACTATCTCACTAAGTCTTAGTAGGATGAGAGAAGAATGAGATAATAAAAATTATGATTCAAACAAAGGGGATGAAGAAAAAGCTCACCAGTTGAATGATTTGGGCAGAATGGCTAGCCCAATGCAAGTGGAGTCGAAGGAAGATAGTTGTATTTAGCAAAGAAGATGAAATCTATAATTTATAAATATAAATTATTTATTTAATTAAAAAATAATGGATTAATTAAGAACCAACATGAGTAAATTGCAAAGGATTTGAAACAGAGAGATTAGACCAGCTGAGTAAAGGGCAGAATGGAATAAACGTATCCTAATTTGGCGAGTGGAGGGCAATGCACATTTAGAGAATATTAGGCCAATAGAATGAAGTGACCTAAAATCACAATAAATATAAGATTAAGTAGACAAGTGGCAGAGGATGATTCCCTGAAGGTGTTTCCTTCGGTTTTGTTGTTCCTAACCATAACTCTCTCTATATATAAAGGATAAGACTTCCACACCCAAATATCTTTTAAGGGCATATTGCCAAGGAAAAGTCTTATTATAAACAAGCCATATGCCTTCCTTTTAACTAATGGCATCATGGCCAAAAATTGTCACACTAGTCACATAATTATATCATTTACGATTCTTTCTTTGCCTTGTTGAATAAAAAATCCAACTCTAGTTTTAACTAAAAAAATTGGATGTGTTTGAAGATAAAAATTGAAAAAAGAGGCTTTCATTAGTATTTTTGTTTGAAAAAAGGCCAATATAAAGAGCATGAATTTCATGATTCAAAGGTTAAGCGTGAATATGAAATATTCTATTTTAGAATTCTTCTGTACTTATACTTCTATGAGCAACCACGTCCTACTGACAATGAGTGGTTGCTCCATCTCTGAAAGGCAAACAATCCTTGAATTACTATGTAACCGTGCAAGCTCTTTGAAGTGGCTGTGGTACTCCTATATGAATACAATGATTATGAAGAGAAGTGTAAGAAATAAGGCTAGTAGCTATGATGGAAATTGTAGAGATTCTCTTTACTACATTTCTTTCATAACCATTTATTGGGATGTTGAAAACTAGATATCCAAGTTTCCATTTATAAAACTACATTTGCAAATTTTACCGCATCTTGAATCTAACCATTCCTAACAATACTTTCAATCCTAAGGTATATACCCTTATGGGTATGTAGTCTTCACCATATTATATATAAAACATAACAAGAAAATCATAATTTCTCTTATCCAAATAGCCATCCATTTAGGATTACATTTTATCCTCTCTTCTCATTTCACCGCTCATCCTTCTATCATTTCATTGGCTAACTCCAGGAAATTTCAATGAAGTCTTCCACTAATTTCTTCTTATTATTATTATCATATCTCTCTTTTTCGTGATCTTGTCATTGCTTCCCTCACTTCCTCATGAGTCTCTATTATTTTTTGTAATTACCTTTCCCTCTTCTTAAGTTTTAGCACCATCTATAACACATCATTAGCATCTTGGAGCAATTGGCTGGTTGGATTTACTCTCTATTGAGCTAAGGTCATCAAGCTATGGTGCCTAGCAACACTATAGCCACTCCTTCTCTTTCTCAAACACCATTATTTTGTTGTCGATGCTGCCTTTGAGGAGTTCAAATAACTAAAAGTTAGAAAGTGAATTGCTTCAAGTCAAGTAACAATGCCACTATCCTTTAAGCTAAATTTGCCCCACAATATGTGTAACAGAGGATCCATAAATTTCCTTAAGGATAAAATGAGGCCTAGCTTATCTACACCTTGCACTTAATGAAGATAGAGATAATATAATATTTGATCTTTAGAGAGAATTGTAGAAGTATAAGAGAGTTTTTTTTTTTTTTTTTGCTTTTTGCTACTTCCAAAACTTACCTAAGAATGGTTAATTTATAGAGGAATTTACCTCAATACATGAAGGGACATATGTTTTCAAGAAATTCAAGCATGAAGGGACATAAGTTTTCAAGAAATTCAAAGATGAAGTGATATAACTCTTCAAGAAATTCAAGCATAAAAGGACATAATTCTTCAAGAATTTCAAACATAAAAGGACATAAGTCTTCAAGAAATTCAAACATGAAGTGACATGGGGATTTATAACCTTATGAACCTATAACCTATGGAAATTAAAAGGTTACACATTATTTTGAGAATTCATAACAATCCCCTACTATTTTCAAAATATTGAAATAGCATCAATAGACCATCAACAATTCTAAAACAAATCATATGCAAAAATAATGATATCTTATGATTAAATCACTATTTTGTAAAAGTTCATTATAACTAATCTAAATAGAATGGTAGACAAGTTTTGAAATAACTATTCTTTTTTATAAGATGCATAAAGTTTTACATATATTATTTAAGATGCAAACAACTATAGTAAGAAACAACATGTTTAAGGCTTTGTGTTCATATCCTTTTCATAGATGCCTCAAGCCAAGCCCTTAGCTCTTTGGAACAGCCAATTCCATATCTACATAGGTAAACTCAAATATGCTTACTATTTAGCATTTTTATCAAGTTTGTTAAGTGTTGCATCAACATAGCCTTCTTTAAGTGAGCTATGGGAAAATAAGTACTATTCACCTTAGGATGGAAACAATTAACTCATTGTAGTGCTTTAGTCATATTGTTGATGTACTTTAATTAGTTAAACTCAATACATGATATTGTATCATGCGTTAAGTTAAGGTTCCATCAATGGTCACTTAATTTTGTGGGCTTGAGACTGATCTCTTTTGAAGTAAAATTCACAAGATCACGATTCAATCCTTTTGTCAAAGGGCCAACCATGTTATGACTTGACCTTACAAAGCCAACAATGATCACACCATTTATAATCAAGTCTCTTATATAACTATTTCTAAGACCAATGTGTTGAGATTTACCATTATACACTTAACTATATGCTCTAGCCAAGGTTACATCACTAGTACAAAGGATAGAAATAGGACCTATTGGTTTAAGCCATAAGGGAATTTCATATTACAAATCCTTTAACCATTCAGCTTCTTTAGATGCAAAAGCTAAAGCTACAAATTCAGCAGCCATGGTGGAGTCAGTTATACATGTTTACTTTTTAAATCCCCAAGAGATAGCTTCTCTACCAAACATGAAAATCCATCCAATTGTTAATACATGATCATCCTTATGGGTTACCCAATTAGCATTAGAAAATCCTTGTAGTATTGAAAAAGATCCTACCTAACTCGAGCCATAATCCTATTTTTTTCTATAAGTATTTTAGAATTCTTCTAACACTATGCCAGTGCATGTCACTAGAATTGCTTGTGTAACAACATAAGCTATATTAAGTTGAGTACATGTCATTGCGTACATCAAGCATCCTATTACTTTTGCATATTCTAGTTTTGGTATTAAGTTTATAGTATTCTTCACAAAATTTATATTTAGATCAAATGATGTTAATATAAGAGTGTAGTTCTTATGATTGAACTTTTTTAGAATTTTCTCTAAGTAATATGATTGAGAAAGCACAATACTCTTTTAATTTCTTATTATTCTTATTCCAAGGATAACATTAACTTCACCTATATCCTTCATGTTAAAGCTTTTATACAAAAAGGGTTTTAAGAGTTTAACTTGTTTTAAATCAGTTCCAAATGTTAATATATCATCTACATATAGGCAAATTATAACACCTTTTTTCCCATTAAACTTGTTACAAACACACTTACTAGATTCATTGATCTTAAAGCCATTAGTAAAAATGACCTCATTAAATTCTTGATGCCACTGTTTAGGTGCTTGGTTTAATCCATATAAGGTATTTACAATCTTCCACACCTTGTGTTCTTGACCAGACATAACAAAGCCTTCAGGTTGCTCTATATACACTTCTTCATTTAATTCACCATTAAAGAATGTTATTTTAATGTCTATTTGGTAAATCACTAAATTATGAATTAAAGTAAGTGTAATCAAAACTCTCATTATGTTTATTCTTGGCACAAGAGAATATATGTTAAAATAATCAATGCCATGCTTTTATGAAAAGCCTTTGGCAACCAGTCTACCTTTGAATTTATCAATGGTTCCATCTATCTTTATTTTCCTTTTGAAAATTCATTTACAACCAATTGGTTTGAAACTAGGTGGAAGATTAACCAATTTCTAAGTTTTGTTACCCATGATTGAATCCATTTCATCATTGATGGCTTTTGTCCAAAATGTAGCATCTTGTAATTTCATTGCTTCTTAGTACATTTTAGGGTCAACCTTGGTGTTAAATCAATAAGGAATCTCATTACTTATAGACTTTCTTTTACCTTTAACAAAATAAATAAAAAATTCAAAGCCAAATGTTTTTGGTGTCTTTTTATCTTTTGCTCCTTCGAAGTTCAATGACTTCATCTTTATGTTAATTCTCTAATGCATTTGTGTCTTTACCAAGGTTTTTATTTTACTTTTGGCTATTGTTATTAACATAAGGAGTAAAGTTAAATCTATTCTCCTAAAAAATAGCATCTTGTGACTCAATAATGGTATTAACTAATATTAAGTCATCTGGTTTAATAACCATAAATTGATAAGCTTTGCTATTGCTATTTTGTATATATCCCAAGAAAATGCACTCAATACCTCTTTCACCTAATTTCTTTCTTTTGGGTTTAGGCACTTTAAAAATAGCTTTACAACCTTAAATCTTAAGTAGTTAAGGTCAAGATTTCTTTTTTCCAAAGCTCATATAAGGTTATCTTGTTCCTTTTATTAAGAACTCAATTCAGAATATGACCTGCTATAAGCAATGCTTCACCTTAAAATCCTTGGTTTAAACCAAAGTTTGTCAACATGGAATTTACCATTTTAACAAGAAAGAAATTTTTGCATTCAGCTAGACTATTTTGTTATGGTGTGTAAAAGTAGTGATTTCATGAATAACATTGGTGGATTCAAAATAGGAAGGACTATAATACTCTTATCCTCTATTAGATCTTAAGCATTTAATCTTTTGTTCCAATTGCAACTCAACTTCAATCTTATATGTCTTAAATTTATCTAATACTTTATATTTATAATGCAATAAGTAAACATAGCAATATCTTATGCAATCATTAATAAATGTGATAGAGTATTTCTTTCCTCCTAGTGTTGGTGCATTATGCAAGTCACAAACATCACTATAAACAAGTTCAAGTATGGTTGATATCCTATCTACTTTAGAAAATGGATTTCTTGTTATTTTTGTCATCATACATGTTTTGCATTTATTTTTATATTTTTCAAAATATGGCAATAAATCTAATTTAATCATTTCATACAACCTTTTAAAGTATACATGTCTAAATCTTAATGCCAAAGGAGAAAGGGCTCAACCATGTAAACAAAACTAACATTATTATTATTATTATTATTATTATTATTATTATTATTATTATTATTATTATTATTGGTAATACAACAATCAATGTTCATCTTAAACATACCATTACATAGATATCCCTTTCCTACAAACATTCATCCTTTAGATAATACAAATATTTCAACCTTAAATATAAGTTTAAAACTAAATTTATTTAGCAAACCACTAGACACCAAAATCTTTTTAATTTTTGGTACATAGTAAATATTTGTCAATGTTAACATCTTCCCAGAAGTGAAACTTAGTTCTACATTTCCTATCTTAAGGATAGGAATAGTAGTAAAGTTGCTGATATATAGAATAATGTCATCTTTTAGAGTTTTTATGATTTTGAATAGGCTCTTATTCTTGCACATATGCTAGGTAATGCTAGAATCAACCCACCATGCATCATCATCCTTAAGAAAATTAATTTTAAATATCATCGCAACAAGATCCTCAAATGGAGCATTATTAGATCCTTACTTCTTCTTTTTCTTTTTAAAAGCTTGACATTTGATTTTATAATGTTCTTCCTTATGATAAAAGAAACATTTACCTTTCTTCTTCTTTTTATTATTTTGAGGAATATCACTGGATTAATTTTTCCTCTTAGGTGAAGCATTGCTAGACTACTCTTCTTCCGTCACATTTACTTTTAAGGCATTTGGATTTTTGGTCTCGTCCTGCATGTAGAATTATTCTTCTGCACATAGATAATTAGCCAAACCATCAAGAGTAATATCCTTCTTCTTATATTTTAGACTTCTTTTAAGGTCTTTCTAGGAAGGAGGTAACTTGTCTATTATGGAACTCATAGTAATTATTTCATCCATATGCATGTTATATTGAGTGAAATGATTCAAAATTCTCTCTAATTTAAAAAATTATTCTATAATAAATCTACCATCAACTATTTTAAAATTATTAAATCAAGAAATAAGAAATTTCTTACTTATAAAGTCTTTAACCAAATACTTTATCTCTAATTTGTCCTATAACTCCTTGGCAATAGGAACACAGAGAGTCACTTATGGCATTAAGGATGTGTCTTTGACATATTTCATCATCAGGCTCCCACTTCTACCAATGTTTTGTGTCTGCCATAGTTTCATTCTCACTTTTTGCAAGCTTTGGGGTGTTCAAAACATATGCCACTTGAAAAGTCACTAATAATAAGTGCATCTTTTCTACTAGCATATGAAACTTCCACCATTAAACCTTTTAAGTTTGATGAAATTTAAAGCAAAATTCTTCAACATTCTAGCCATTGTATGTTATAAAATTTAGCCTAAAAATTATCGCCAATGCTGCCTTTAGAGAGTTTAAATGACTGAAAGTTAGAAAGTGAATTGCTTGAAGTCATATAATAATGTCGTTGTCCTTTAGGCTAAAATTTCCCCCCAATATATGCAACAGGGGATCCATAAATTCCTTTCAGGATAAAATGAAGCCTAGCCTATCTACACTTTGCACTCAATAAAAGATAAAGACAATATAATATTTTATCTTTAGAGAGAATTGTAGGAGTATAAGAGAGTGTTTTTTCTACTTCTTGCTACTTCTAAAACTCATTCAAGAATGGTCTATTTATAAAGGAATTTACCTCTATACATGAAGGGACATAAGTCTTCAAAAAACTCAAATATAAAAGGACATAAGTCTTCAAGAAATTCAAAGATGAAATGACATAACTCTTTAAGAAATTCAAGCATGAAGAGACATAAGTCTTGAAGAAATTCAAACATGAAGTGACATAGGGAGTTATAACCTTTGGAAATTGAAAGGTTACACTTTATTTTGAAAATTCATAGCACATTTAGCATTCTATGCTATAAACCAATCATAGATGTTGATCCCCTCCTCTTTGGTACCTTTAAACTATTGGTTAGTTCCATTCTTTTTCTTATAAATTAGGATGTTATAATTTAAAATTAACCTAGGTTGTTTTTGGTATAATAAACTTCAATATCAATAGGTGATTAATGATAGATTACTAGGATGAAGTGAATTGAGCAGTTAATTATTATGCTAAGCTAGAAACAATCTAAGCAAATTCCATTATGTTAGTAGTTGTAGATTGAAATGAGATTATAGGATTGACTGATTCTAGTAATTTGGCTTCAAGGAAAAAGAAAATTGTTGAGTTTGTTGATAATCAGTGGATACTCTACTTTAATTTATAATTATTATATATTTCTATATAATTGAAAGGTTTTAATTCTAAAATTATATTTTAGTGATAATTTTTATTAGATATACTTATTGTGCATGTTTATAAGTATATTTGGAATATTAGTTTATATGAAAATGTAGTATTGAGCTTATTTGAGTGATTTTATATGAGAAAAGAAAAAAATTGAAACTTGATATGTTTAAAAATTCTTAATGGAAATTGAATTCATGTTTGAATTGTGTACTTCTATACAAGGTGTGATGAATGAATGATTCCCTTACTAAGATTGTGAAATGATTTAAACCAATTGTGTTTTACAATTTTGGATCATTAGGAAAATTTCTTTATGAGACCTTAAGTGTATTTAGAAATTGAATTATTGGAGAGATAAGGGAAAATTAAATTATTAAAAGGACAAGGGGAGATTGATTTGCAAGAGGGAAAAGGTGAATAACAATATTGAACATTAATTACTGGATTGCAATTGTTGGTTCTCTGCTAAAATTACCATTAGATCTTGCCAATTTTTCATATTTTAAATATTAAGATGATAGACTAAAGTTTCAAGTATTTTGGATTTTGTATAATTTTGTTTTATATAGAATAAGTTTGGAATTTGGAATAACTTTTTTTATTTAATAAGCTTTTTGAAAAGAAGATTGCATTTCAAAATTTAAGATTTAGATATTTTTATTTGATATTGATTACAATTTAATATTGAATATATTTTTCCTAATTTATTATTTCGGGAAATTGTAATATTTGTCATGTTTTGAGAAAATTAAAGTTTTATATATAAAACAAATAAAAAATTATTTTGTATTCTAAGTTTTAGTAGATTATTCACCCACTCCCCTTTCTTTAACAATTTTCAAACTTGCAAGCAATTTGCTAGAACTTCATGAATCTTGTGGAGATTTAAAATATCATCTTAAATGAAATTTGACATTTGGAATTATGGTATGCATACATGTATTATATGTGATTTTTCATTGTTTAGGATTCACTAAATAGGTGTTGTATTTAGGCAAGAAGCCCTTTTAGATTGTCTTGTTATCTTTGGCTAATGTCCCAAAAAAAAAAAAGAAGGAGCGTTTACCAAAATTTCTGGAAGCTTAACTAGAATGTTTATTTTTGAATTGAGTTATAAGTTGATGTCATTATCATGTTTTTACATGAGTTGCATATGTGGGTTGTAAGACTTGTAAGAATTCACTTTGTGGTGATTTTCTATATCAATCACATGCCCAAAGTGGGGTTGTGACACATATAAACATAACTAACAATATATATACATTACCAAAATTTATGTTCATTAATTATAAGACAAACAATCAATCTTTGGGTAATCCTCAACTACAACCACAAATACCCATAAAATCAACACTTATAGCATAAACTTATGAGTAATTGACATAAAAATATAAATCAACTTGAAACTAACTTGAATCAATTTAGGGATTTGATTACTTTGGTGACTAACAAGCCCACATAATATAGCTTCTAAATGAAAACAATAACAAAAATACAAGAGCATAAAATTTTGCAAATATTTTAAATAATATGACAATTTGAGAATGCAAAACTAGGTTGTTTTTGTCATATGCAAAATTTCCATGCTTTATAAGTTATGTTCATCATACATAAAAAAAATGCAAATAGACATAAAAAGAATAACATGTTTTATTTATCAAACATTTAATTTGTTCTTGAATATGTTTTCTCACATAAAACCATTGTTGGTCATCTAATCATGTAGTAGAAAGCATCATACAAGCAAAATCCCAAATCTTGCAATCAATAATAGTTTGGGAGGAAAACATGGATCAACATGCTAAAGCAATATGAATGGAAAACCATAAACCATTAAACCTTGCTTTGACATCATATGCTAATCGCAATATAATATTTATATAAAACATTCATAAGTCTCAATTCTAGAGACCAACTTAAATTATCAACATGCATAAACAAGAATATTGAAAATCATGAATTTTCACATATAAGCTTCATACAATACAATAAGGGTATGAAATATACATTGATCAATTATTTAGAAGAAACTAATTGTAATTTTTTATCTTCAATTATAAAAAGGAGAAGATGATAAGCTTCTATCTATCTCTTAACCTTTCTATTCTTTATTTTCTCTTAAGTGATGGAGAATAGAAATGTAAAACCTTATAAGTATAGATAAAACCAGTTTTTTCTTAAGATATCTTTTATAAGCAATCCTATCACTTAGACAATCATTAATCAGAAAATTGCTCCTCAAATTTTGACTAATAAAATTAAAATCATAAAATATAGTTAAAGTCTTAAAATTTCATTAATGCCTTAAAGGATAAATAATGATTTAAAAAATAATTAAGGACTTAAATTTTAAATTAAAACCTTAAAATTTATTTATTAAATCATTCAATCATGTGAATCCTATCGTACGCATTATTCTTCCATTTTCCGCTTTTTTCAACTTTTCACTATAGTATTTATATATATTGATAAAAATTAAACTAGACATTAAAATGAATACAAAAATCATGTTAAAGAATGATCTAATAACGTAATATATATATATATATATATATATATATATATATATATATATATTATGATTCTTGTTAAAAAAGAAAAACAACTAACATAGAAACCACAATATTAACAAAAAAGAATTGTTAATTAGGTGGATAATGTTAGTCAATTTACAATTTTTTACAAGCTATGGTTTTAATATTCCAAGTTTTCAAATTTGATGGAAACAAAATTCAACCACCTAAATTTGGATAGGGTTTTTCGCATGACCAATATATTGAAACCGGAAATAATTAAATAACATAATACCAATTTGATAAAAAAAATTAATGATCGTTAAAAAATTCATAACATAACGATAATTAGGATCATTTAAACTTCCAAAATATAGTCCAAGTCCCTCAATATTGATCACACCCAGTGACTTGTACTGTTTGGAACAAGAAGAATGCATAGGATTGAAAAGGAAGAGAAAGGTACCATTATGAGAATTTTAAATAAGGATGGAAAAGACCAAGGATTTTTAATTAATTCTCTAAAACCTTTGAACAACATCAATTAGCTATTATTTTGTGCCTGCTTAATTTTGAGTGATTTTGAAGAATTATTGAATTCAAACTTATCCATATTCCTTCCTTTCATTCTCATTGTATTTTCTTCCCGACATGAGCGTAACATACAACGGATTTCTTCAGTGCAACCTCTAAAAATGGTTGTATTCATGTTACTTGTTATGAATTTTATGAGAAAGTCCTATAAAATTCATAACTTCTAGTAAAATTTATGAGAAAGTCTCATAAAATCCATAACATTCTATATAAAATGAGCAGTTTTTCATATGATATAAGTTATAGGGGTGTAACTATTCACATAAAACTTATAATGTTTTTATAACATCTCATCGTTCTTCTTCATAAATCTTGCAACATGAAATAAGGATGTTGCAATATGAAAACTTGAGGAATTATTGCAAGATTTTATTAAAAAATTGTAAATTTTATATAAAATATTTCAATTTTAATTTTATGAGAAAGTCATATAAAACTTGCAATGATCATACAAGTAGACTCTATTTTCAGGGAGTATCGAAGAAGTCCTTAATACACAATACGTTTTTTCTTTTTCAAAACATGGCCCCCAACAAAATAATGGTTATCATTAGATTTCTTACTTTTGTTTAATGTCGCTCTCAAAAGGCAACATTGTTAAAAATGTTACGCAGCAAAACTTGTTCTATATTTGTGTCATTGTTCCAATTTTTCAACAATGATAAACCCAACGTCACGCATGTCTCATATCCATATATCAACAAACGATTAATGTCATTATGCTAGTATGTCACATTATTGTTCAACTTAGTACTCAAACTGACCATTCTTTTGGGAATTTAATATTTAAAATATTTAAATTAACTTTAATTCATTCAGTATCAAGAAAAAGAAAAACATGTTGAAGCAGCTTTTGGCCGCTTGTTTATGGCTTCATGCAAAAATATTTATATAATGCAGTGTTTGTTAATTGAGATAGAATGATTTTCTTGAACTAAACGTTGCTCTTGACGCAATTTTTGTATCTCATTCGAGCCTTCGCTATTTATCAGTCATCACCAAGAATTAATTTGAACAAAGAAGCTTTGGTTTTTGGACGACAAGCTGATGCTTTTGTAGAAATTGGCAAGGTAAGGGCTTCCAACCAAGTTGATTTCTTCTTCCTGTCTATGTAGTATAATATTTGTCAACATTTTTAGTTTTGCAATGTCACTTAGCATTATTTTTGAAAATTTTTTTTGTGCTATTGGTTCGACCAAAAGATTTGCGTGCGAATGCTAAATGACTCGTTAGTTAAAAAAAAAGGGAAAAAAAGAAAAGATTCAATGCTTTCTATCTACAAAACATAGGGAAAACCACAGTACATAATTAATTCTAAAAAATTGAAGGAATCTAAAAACAAAAAAAGAATAGCTTACAAGGATTGCCTTCATGTTTGGAAGGTAAATCTGGACATATTCTGCATATCGTAAAAAAGGAGAGTGTTAATCAGCAACTTCTAGTAAATGGTTTTACTTTCCAAAATAAAGATCTGCTTAGTTGAGTTGCCAAACCAAAATACACACTTGGTCAATTAGCAAATCTTTAGCTTTTAGGATCAACTAGCACTCGACAAATCTTATGTTTGTTTTCACTTGAAACATTTCTGCGAAGTAAACCAGGAAATCATTTTCTGGTCCCTTTGCAACTTACATCTCTAAAAGGGGTATATTACAGAGAAGTGAATTCACTTGTGTCATTTCCAGTAAGTTATCTTAGTCAAAACAAAACAAAGAGACAAACTAATTAAATTATTCTTTGTTTTGGCCTTCCAAGTTTTGTATTTGCAGGGATTGGAATTTGAATAGCAATGGCAGAGGATGATATTTACACAAAAGACGGGACAGTAGATTACCGGGGAAATCCAGCCAACAAAAAGGAGACTGGAACCTGGAAAGCTTGCCCCTTCATTTTAGGTAATGATGATATGATATGTAATCCTGATTATGATATGTGACTGCTTATCATTTGGAGCTTCTTGCCTTCAATAACACAGGAAATGAATGCTGTGAGAGATTGGCTTACTATGGGATGAGCACAAATCTGGTGGTTTACTTTCGGGAGAGACTACATCAGCACAGTACCACTGCTACCAAGAATGTCAGTAACTGGAGTGGAACATGCTACGCCACACCGTTGATCGGAGCATTTGTGGCTGATGCCTATCTGGGAAGATATTGGACTATAGCCTCTTTTTCAATCATCTATGTTATTGTGAGTATTAGATCTCTCCAATCCGTACTTGGTTGATTACTAACTTTCTTGTTGCAGCAGCAAGAATAGGCTTTTGGAGCTTTTGAATGTGGAATTGCTGAAAACTTACCTTGGAGTGCAAGACTTTGAAATCTCAGATGATAGTGCTAATGCACTATATTTTTACACTTTTCTCCTATGTTCACAATTGGTTATAGTAAGAATCAAACTAACCTCCCCTATTTAAATCAAGTGCTGACAATTTGGCTACTGACTAATTAGACTGTATAATTTTATGCACATGTGGGAGATAGTTAGTACAAGAGCACATTGTGTGCAACGCTTTTCGTTTCCTTAAATGACATAAAATGAAGGAAAACTCACAACGTTTTTATCCCTTGTGATGTTGATTCTATGATCAGTAGAAATAACATTAAATTCCATCTTCTTGGCTAATGAACAAAAGATCCATGCCTTTGTGAGCAGGGAATGACACTATTGACATTGTCAGCGTCAGTTCCTGGCATAAAACCTTGTAACGAAGAAAATTGTCATGCAACTGATCGACAGAGTGCAGTGTGCTTCTTGGCTCTTTACCTCATAGCTCTCGGAACTGGTGGAATAAAGCCCTGTGTTTCGTCATATGGAGCAGATCAATTTGACAATGCAGACGAGGCTGAGAAAGAACACGAGCTCTTTCTTCAATTGGTTCTATTTCTCCATTAACATTGGTGCTCTCATCGCTGCTTCTGTGCTTGTTTGGATACAACAAAATGTGGGTTGGGGATTGGGCTTTGGCATTCCTGCAGCGGCCATGGCAATAGCTGTGCTGAGTTTCTTTTCAGGCACTAAGCTGTACCGGAACCAGAAACCGGGAGGCAGCCCCTTCACGCGCATTGCTCAGGTGATAGTGGCTTCCATAAGAAAGTATAGACTTCAAGTACCTGCTGACAAGTCTCTTTTGTATGAGATCGCTGACACGAAGTCTACCATTGAAGGAAGCCGCAAGCTTGACCACACAAAAGGCCTCAGGTGATCCAATATCTCATCTAACTTATTTCCTATCTATCGATTGTTTAAAACCACAAGAAATGGAATTTTGAGCTTGATTTTTTTGAAACATAAGGCCTCTCAAATTAAGAAAATATGGCAGTTTTGCATTCATTAGTTATGGTATAGCTTCTGACAACAGAATTGTTCCATATCAGAAAGTATGCATTCAACATCTTCAATGAACATGTCAAATGATAGCCTGATGGTCTAAATTTCATAAGCTTGAAGAAGACAGCAGCATGTTGCATAATTCCGTTAACTCTATCAATTGCTTATAAGCCTGATTTTCTTAAACAAAGGGCTGTTCTCTAGCCAATATTGATAATTCAACGACACTTGTCACAGACTAGTCTAATAGAAGTTTTCTTCTTTCTTGGTGACAGGTTAAATTTGATACATTATTATAATAATACTTGATACAGTACAAAGAAGAAGGAAATGTTACAACTTACATCACTAAATACAATTAAAGTAACTCAGAGATTTCATGGTTAACAAAATTATTTTATTAGTCATTTGGATGCGTGCTGTCATGTACTCCATTTTTAGTGCAACACTTACAATATCAATTTATCAGAATTAAATCCTAAGAGGAAATATGGAAAACATATGTTCATTAAAATTTCCAATTGCTTTACTTATGATATAATTCTCGAAAATCTCAAAAGATCTTCTAAGTCTTCAATAAATAACATGGTAGACAACAAACAACCTGTTTCCTGAGCCAGAAGGGGACGACAGCATGTTGCTTGCAAGGTCTAGTTAGTTATGTCCACATAATGTTGTTGCAGATTCTTTGACAAAGCAGCAGTGCGACAAGATTCAGATAATGTGAAGGGTTCAGTAAGCCCATGGAGACTTTGCACTATGACCCAAGTGGAAGAGCTGAAAATTATTATGAGATTGCTTCCCGTATGGGCAACTGGTATCATCTTTTCTACCGTATACAGTCAGATGAGCACCTCATTCGTGTTGCAAGGTGAAACCATGGATCCTCATTTTGGCAAATCCAAATTCCAAATAGCAGCAGCAACTCTTTCCATCTTTGACACCATCAGTGTCATCTTCTGGATCCCCGTCTATGACCGGATAATTGTCCCATTTGCAAGAAAGTTCACGGGCCACAAAAATGGCCTAACACAGCTCCAGCGGATGGGCATTGGCCTCTTCATATCAATATTCTCCATGGTGTATGCCGGAACTTTGGAGGTCGTAAGATTGAGAATTGTAAAGAGGCATAATTATTATGAACTCAAACAAATGTCAATGTCCATTTTTTGGCAAGTTCCACAGTATTTTATCATAGGGTGTGCCGAAGTATTCACATCAATTGGACAGCTGGAATTCTTCTACGAGCAAGCACCTGATGCAATGAGGAGTTTGTGTTTAGCTTTAACACTCCTCACTGGTGCACTTGGACAATATCTGAACTCTTTGCTCGTGACTATTGTCACAAAAGTGAGTACTGGGAATGGCAAGCCTGGATGGATACCTGATAATTTAAACTACGGCCATCTCCACTATTTCTTTTGGCTAATGACAGTGCTAAGTGTACTCAATTTGGGAGCATTCCTTCTGGTGGCTAAACTTTATACATATAAAAGAGTGGTTGGGACTCTCCATGAAAATCAGATCACACTGTAATCGTACGTATTGCCACCTTAGTTCAAATCCTGTATTTTATTGGCCTTTTGATGTCTAATGAAATGAGTATGATCTTCTGGTGTTTGGAAGAAAGCCTGGATTATATTGCACCTACATTATTTCCGTATATGCTTCGTAAATAGTAGGTGTAAAAATGCAACAGAGACTAAAAGTCATCCTTGGATTCTTTGTATATGCAGAAAAAAGAAAGTACTTATCATTGCAGTTGACATAGTACTAGTCACTTGTTATCAATGTTCTCTAAACATCATTCATGTTTATCAGATATTTCTCAGAAGCATGCTTTTAGAAATATATATACATATATATATTATATGCAAGTAACAATCTAACAAAGTTTTTAATATAAAGAAGAAATCAATAATTACTATGAGTATAATTACCCGAAAGGTGGTGCGTATAAAATTGTGTTACGGGAACTAAAATAAGGTATGCCACTTTTTTACGCAATCTTTTGAGACATACAAGTATGAGAAACGTAGTTCCCAATAAATTTTCATCAATATATACAATTGCATGTCTAATATGGACTAAAATAATATAAAGATGCTAGCAGCATAGATAGTGGTTATATTAATGGAGTGCCTACACCTTCCAATTGGATGATGTTGGGAATGAACTTCTGTTTAATAAGAAATGGACAAACAGGAAATCAAAATTGAACTTGGGGAGATTTTACTATTTGTAGAAGCCATGTTTATTATAAGGTCTGACGCATATGTATGTAGTGTTGTGAAAGAGGAAACAAATGGATATTTCAAGAGGCATCTTCCCCATTCGATTCTGTTAAACTCTCTACCTATGAGGTGGTCCGGCCAACCTACACAAAAGAGCAAACACTAATGACAACAAAGGCTTGTCCATCGAGAGATTTCTCTCCGGGAGCAGAGGAAATAGATATACAATATAAAAAAATAATATATTCATTTGTCAATATTTTTCTTTAGAAAAAAAATGAAAAAACTTAGACATTAAAATGGTTGAAATTTGGCATCACAAACTTAAGAATCAAGCCTTAAATTGTGTAAAATCATGAAATTAACACTTATGGTCCATTTAACTGGCAATTTTATTTAGTTATACAATTTTTTATGGATTCTTTAAAACAAGTATCACAATTGACTGGTGTTGCGTTATCATATATTCTTTTAACTTTTCTTTACATTATTTATATTAGTGAAAATTGAATTAACTATGTCAAACTTTAAAAATAAGTTACAAATTATGTTAAAAAAATAATATAGTAAGCTAAGATATAATAATATTATGATTCTTATTTTAAAAAACTAACATAAAAATCACATTATAAAAAAAAATTGTAATCTGAGTGAATTATGTAACTTAGTTAATTTAAAATTTTGAATATCTTCAAGGCTAAATTCTATTTTTTTAAAATTTACCATAAAAAAATCCAACAAACCTAAATTTACATAGATCTTTCTGCATGTCTTTCTATATATTTTCCTTATAGTAAAAGCAATGACCAATGTTGAAATTAGAAATAATTAAATAATGATCAATATTGAAATTAGAAACAATCAAATAAGAGTAAATTTAAAAGAAGTTCTACTTTCTAGGAGGTTGAATTTTTCATGATTGGATTTTCTTTTTTCTAATCACAAAGCGAATAAATTAAAAAAAATACAAATCTTGATGCAAAAAAGATAATCAAATGCTAAAAATACATAATGTCCAAAAAGGTTGAACTTACCATTAAATTACCCATCAAAATAATGTAACAAGAATTTTGATATAGAATAAAGAAGCTTACCACTAAACACACAGTTTACACTTGCTCTTTTGTGAGATTATCAAAAGAAAAGAAAGCATACAATGTTAGTGAAAAAAAAATAGTACTGCTAGTTAGAGAAAAATTGTAGGGTTTTTTGTTTGTATTTAAGGTCACTACTAGAGAAATAGAATTGTGATACGACATCAACCATTTATTGTTAGTTAAATTGCAAAATCGATGCATATATTAACATGGTGACATTTTTTAATATATGAGAAGCTTAACATATCAATTAAACTAAAAGACCCATATCTTAAAAACAACTCAATCCAAAAATCAAATTTTCATTTTTAGTACTTATCTCCAACTTAAATACCTTTTTTCCATAGGTTAGTTTATTACCAAATGATTTGTTATGATAGCCAAAGTATTTCGCCTTGTTTGAGCATCCTTTGTTTGCTATGATGGGTACCTAAAAACATTAAACAATAATGGAGTAAGTCATAAAGGAGTAAGACCTTATACAAACTACACTAGGATTTTATTTAAAGTCTTTCCTCCTCTTAATTTCTTCATGTAGCATTCTTAATACTATGCTTATTATTATTTTATGAGGACCAATTTTTTTTATAATATTAATTTTTTATTATCTTTACTACATCACCCCCATCTTCCATGAATGGATTTTGTTTCTTCACATTTTGACATTGAACTCATTCATTGGGTTATTATTGTGATTGTTACTATTACAACCTACCTTACCCTTTGCACATAAGTTGTTTCTATGTTGTTATTCCTTGCCCATATTATTTACATTTATATCCTTGGTTAGGGTAATTAGTTGTCAAGTAATCATTAGATATAAGCCCTTCATTGTTGTTTCATATTATATACCATTCTCTTGCTATATTTCCATATGGTCACAAACTAAGCTCATATATATACCATCAAGCTATCCATATCAATAACAACAATAATACAAGGAGGAATAGATAATAGGCCATCAAATAAATAAATGAATAGCACAAGCATTCAATAAAAACATGCATCCATGATACATGTTGTTTCACACTAAAATTAAAAATGAAACTTGCTCAAAAACATAAGAAAGGGGAAGTTCAAGTCGTACCTATGGGAATAGATACTAATTAACAAAATAAAATAAAAAAATAGAAGGGTTTCAAAAGTAAATTTTCAAAGCATATGAAAATAGTATTAAAATAGATTAAAATAGAATATAAAAGCTTAATTTAATGAATTTTACACTTTAATTACAAAATTATTATTAACATCAACAAGAATAGATTCAACTACTTAACTATAGGTTACTTGGATGTTGGCATAACCCCCAATTAATATTGCAAATTAACCACCAAATACTAATCAACTCAAGATTGGTGTCAATCTTGAATCAACTTGCAAAAGCAATCAATTCACAAATATCCAATACTAAATCAACAATCCTACGTGCAAGAAATTGTTAATTTATCCTCTAATTCTCCTAAATGATTATAATTTTGTACATAAAAATTAAACACCTCATTGCTACTAATTATGGTTGAAAACAAATAACCTACACACAAGAGTTAATTACAATCAATCATATAGATGTAGATTATAAAAGGTAATTAACTAACAGGCCTAATTAGCTAATTACCCAAAATGATCATAAAACAAAAGTAGAATAGAGAAATAAAAGATAGATAAATTAAGGGTAAATTAAATCAATAACGAAAGTCTCAAAATCTAAACCATTATTGGAGTGTTAATCCCTTAAATTAACAAGAAGAATAAGCCACTTGTGGAAGTTGTAAGAGAAAACAAATAGAAGAGTGTTTACTATTTGCCTTTAAAGGTATGAAACCTCTTAAATCTAACTGCTCTAGCTACAAAATCTAATTGGCCTGGTATATATGTATCTTAGGTTTACAAAGAATTGAGCCTAGTATAAATTAGAAGCCTATAGCCGATTTACAAATTAAATTACAAATAGTGTGAACTATAGTAAAACTTCATAATTTAGATCCAACTTAAGTTTGATCACTAAAGCAGCATAGCTTCACTAGACTCCAAATATAAAAGTTACTACGTTAGATATTATTTAACTTTTAGTACTGATTTTACCTTACTTAGACTCTTAAAACTCCAGATATAACCTAAAAATTGCAATTATGGTATCTAGGATAAAAATAGAGGTTTAACTTTATAACTAAATTTAACCTTCCAAGCATCCATAATGCACTTCATCCAAAATATAAAAGTTTTAGTACTTCTTAGATTTTCAATAATGTTAATATCACTCAATTTAAACATTTAAAACTCAAGTTATAGCTAAAATCTTAAAATAGTGTAAGAATCTAGTATTAACCAAACATTTCAAAAACGTTGGAAAATTATCACTTAATTGCATACCAAGGACAATTCCATTAAATTAAATATATGCAACACACTAAAAAGTATAAAATAGAAGGAAGTAATACATACATTATCTTGCATATCAAATTCCTACACATTTGACATTTGCATAATCTTGAGTAAGCATAACTTTATTCAAAACTAAAGAACAAAAGACTTGCTTTTAAATAACTTCAAAATTACAAAATTTAAAGCAAGAAACAATCAAAGCTATTAAAAAATGTAATATATCATGAACAAATATCTTAACCGACTTGAAATTAATTAACATAGCAACTTTATTCTAAAATGGTAGATCAAATTGTAAGACTCTCATGTAATTCACTCTCTATCTCTCAAGTGTTCACTACAAATGCTTCACTTAAGTTCATTTCATAAAAATACCTTACCATAAGTTTGCTTATTAACTAATTTCCACTGCCCAAATCACAAGTGCAATATAAATAAAAAAAAATTTATTCAAGGTTATAATCAAGTTCGAGAAAAATAAATGAAAATTGAAGATATAAAGGTTGAAAAATTAAAGAAATTAATAAAGCATTTCAAACATGCACAAATGGGCAAATCATAGATAGCTATAACTTAAAATAATCAAAATTATAATTCCAAATACTCATCAACTATTTTCTTTTTCCTTTATTTCCTTTTTTTTTCTTATTCTTCTCCTTAATTTTTTTCCATTTTTCTTTTCATCATTCTCTTTCATTTCTACTTCATTTTCTTCTATTTTTTTAACCAAACCTTGAAATTGAAGTAAATATTTCTTTTTCACAATAAACACACTCCATATTTATTTAAAAACCTATCTCATAAGCATTTCAAGTACTCTACTAATCCTTAAGGTTAAATAAAGATACTTGTTTTTCATTGTAAAATATGCTAATAGGCTAAACATCAAAGAAAAGAAAATTAGGTTCAAGAAAAGGTTTAACAAAGATAAAATTTTAAGGTTAGTTATTTGGCTCTAGTTTATACAAAGAATGAATGTCCATGTATGTTCAAATGTGATTTCAAAAAGAATTAAAGCAAGTTCTAGAAAAACAAAACATGAAAGAACATCACACACAAAAAAAGGAAAAAAAATAGTATAAGTACTCAATATAAGGCTCAAAATTTTACAAGAAAAGTAATGCTACTAAATTCAATTTATCAATTCAAAATCCATCACTACATCAATTAATTTCAAAAGTCAAACAATTTTATTCAATCATGTTATGAAACCATTAAGTTCAATGTCTTCGTACTTTATTTCTTCTTACTAATGAACAATGCAAAATCTTTATTATGGAAAATGATTAAAATGATTGAAAAGATTTAGAAACAAGTGAAAAAGTATTTTTGGTTTTGTTTTGAAAAAAAACTAAAAGTTCAAAAGGAAAAATGAGAAACTTGAAATGAAACACAAAAGAAATCCTACCAT
The DNA here is from genome assembly GCA_020226215.1 of Sindora glabra. Lineage (NCBI taxonomy): Eukaryota > Viridiplantae > Streptophyta > Magnoliopsida > Fabales > Fabaceae > Sindora > Sindora glabra. Next base: position 85,708,387 of record CM035227.1, on the reverse strand, counting down.
TCTCTCCCTTACATTTAAAATTTGCATTATCCTCAATGTAAAATATATCAACATTAAGAAAGATAAAGGACAAGTAAAATAAAAGAAAAAGGAAAAAGAAAGCAAATCTAAAACCTTAAGTTGTCTCCCAAGGGGCACCTTTCTTTAACATTTTTTACTAAACTTGGCTTCTTCACTTTAACTAACACTTCAATCAAAAGCTACTACCTCCTTTGTCTTGACAATGCCAACCTTCATGTTATCTATCAAGGGGATCCTTTCCAAATTAGGACCATCTGGTATAATTTCTCTAAATGTTATTCTCAAATCACTCTTCCTTAAAAGTTCATAATCATCTTATATAACAAATTCAACATGATTAGAAAAATAACCAAATGATTATTAAAAATTCACTATTTTTCCTTTAAAAATTCAATTTGTATTATACAAGGAAAAAATCAAAAATAACAAACTCAAAGCTAGCAAGATAAAAAATAGCATAACCAAAACTAACACAATCAAACATATTAAAATGAGGAACATCATGCCATAAAGGCTCAAAAGTGTTAAGAAAATGCATAAAAGTATTAATAAAATGTTATGTAGCTTTAGAAATATCAAACTTGGATGTTACACTATCAAACTCCTTAGTTAATGCTTTATCTTGATCAATTATCATAGGTCTTGCTGTTTGCAAAAAAGGTCAATCAAGAATGATTAGGGAATAGGCCTCTGATATCTTATTTTCCATTTATAAAATATAAAAATTAGTTAGGAAAATCAACCCATTAACCTACACAAAAACATCCTTAAAAACATTCAAAGGATAAGTGTTAGATCTATTTACCAATTGCACAAGCACCCTTATTTATTTCAAAGGTCCTAAATTTAAAGCAAGAGGTATGATATTAATCAAAGCTCCTAAATTAAACATAGAATGCTCAATTCTTGTTTTCCCTATAACATATGGAAGGATAAATGTGCTAGATCCATTCATTTTCTAAGTAATTTCCTTTGAATGATGGCAAATATATTCTCCTTTATGCTTACTTTTTTATCATCCTTTAATTTTACCTTATAAATGCACATTTTTTTAGAAAGTTAGCATAGCTTGGAATTTATTTAATCAAATCCAATAATGGTATTTTAGCTTTTACTTTTGTAGAAGTATCAAAATTCTATTTTTCATTTTCAATTTTCTCGAGTTTAGCAACTCTTCTCGGAAAAGGAAAGGGAGAAAAATTAGTAAAAAGTATAGGTTTAGGGATAGAATATATCTTACTTTTACCATGTTCTATTTCTTTTTTTGATTGCATCTTTTAGTTCTCTTTGTCTTCTAGTTAATAAGGTAGATGGATCTCAACTTGCTTGCCACTTTGAAGATTGATAGTTTTCTTGTTGCTTGGATTGATAATAGTTTGTGAAGGAAGCTTGCTACTAGAACTCTATGCTCCTAATCAACTTACTAAAGTAATAAGTTAACCAATCTAATTCTCCATATTATTGATACTTGCTCTAGTTTCCAACTAAAATTGTTAGAATTGTTATGCATTATTTTTTGTTTTCTTGTTGTAATTAGATAATAATAACAGCTAAAATCTTAACAAGATCTTTTAAAGAAATATCTAATTTAGGATCAAAAGGTTGAATTTTATTGTATATAGGAGGATACTAATCTTGGTTAGAAGCATTGCCATTTTTAAGGTTTAGGTGATCTTTTCAACCAAGATTTTATGATTAGGAGAATAGAACACTTTTGTGCTAGAATTTTCCTAGAAATCCTCTTATAGCATTAGCTTGTTAAGTAGAATCATCATCTTACAAAGTTAGGCATGTATTAGTATAGTGTCCAAAATTAGAACAAATACCATATAATTTTTATTTTTTTACCTAAGTGATAGTTACAACTAGTTTTTGCACTAAGGAAATCAAATCTGATAATTATCTTTCAACACTAGATGTGTTAACTTCATTTACTTACTTGAATCCAAAACCTCCATTAGCAAGAGTCCCTCATAAATGTATTAAATTAGGAACTATCTAGGATTTAGTGATAAGGATAACTAGTACATAACTTGTTGAATCTTCTCAATACTTAAAGAGTTTCTCCCTATTAAGTTGTTAAATGCCATAAATCTTCTTCCTAATGCTTGTTACATATAAGGTAAGTATGTATTTCTCTAGGAACAACCTCTTCATATCATGTCATGTAATGATGGAGCCAAATGGAAGGTAATAGAGTCAATCCTTAGCTAAGTCAATTAGAAAGAAAAGAAAGGTTCTTAGTTTGATCTCCTTTTCTAATATGTCTTAAGGCTTAATGTTGTCACATGTTATATAGAACTCCTTAAAGTGCCTATAAGGATCTTTACTTGCAAGACCACAGAAAATGGATAACAATTTCATTAAACCAAATTTCAATTTAAAAGGAGCATTAAGATCATTATACTAAATACAAAAAAGCTAGTTCAAAGTCTTATTATTGTTACTGCCAACTATATTTTAAAACTCAAACCTACAATTTCTTTTTAATGCTTGCAAGGTTCTCTAAATTTTAGGATCATAACTTACTATGATAACACAAGAGGACCTAGTCATGCAATAAAAAGAACTAAAACTAAGCAAAAATAGAAATCATAAAAACTTAGTAAACTACTAAAAATATTAGAAAATAAAGAAAAATCTAAGAAAAAAAAAAGCAAACATTTTTTTGTTGAAAAATGCAATTGCACCAAACAAAGTAGTCATCTAAATTAGAAGGAAAAAGATTAGACCGCTAAGTTATGTCCCTAAATTCCATGAAAAATTTCACCAATCAGCACCACTAGAAAGCTTGAAAATTACTAAAAACTAAATAGAAAAAAATTAAGGGAAGTGAAATTATCTACAAATTGGCTATCTAATCCCTAAAAAAAATGCTAAAATTTTGCTACATATCATTTCACACAAAAACTACAAAAACCAAACTTGCTCAAAAATACAATAAAGGGCAAGTTTGAGTCGTACCTGAGGGAATAAATGCCAATTAGTAAAATGAAATATAAAAATAAAGGGTTTTAAAAGCATAATTAAAATTGCAATGAAAATAGAATTAAAATGGAGGAAAATAGAATATAAAAGCTCAGTTTAAAGAATTTTACACTTCAATTATAGATTTATCTTCAAGATTAATACAATTACTCCTAAATTAACTACTTAGCTATAGATTACCTAGACGCCCTGTAATAACCCCCATTTAATATAGAAAATTAATCACCTTATATTAATCAATTGAAAATTGATGCTAATTGCTAATTAACTAGAAAAAATATTTAACTCATAAATAACGAAGACTAAATCAATAATTTTATATGTGATAAATTGCTAATTTATCCTTTAATTCCACTAAATAATTATAATTTTATATGTGAAAATTAAACACCTAATGCTTATTGGTTTTGCCAAAAAACAACTAATCTACACATGAGAATCAATTGCAATCAATCATATAAATGTAGATTATAAAGAGTATTCAACTAACAAGCCATAATCACTAATCATCCCAAATAATCATAAAACAAGAGTAGAATAGAAAAGTAAGAGAAAGATGAAATCAATAGTAAATTAAATTAACAATTAAAGTCTCAAAATCAAACCAATAATGAATTTTTAATCCCTTGAACTGATAAGAAGAATCAACCACTTATGGTGGTTGTACAAGAAAATAAGGAGAAAAATGTTTGTTTTCTAGAAAGAGTTCTTACCCTTGGAGGTGTAAAACCTCTTAAATCTGATTTCCCTAGTTACAAACCTAATAGGCCAAGTATATATGTCTTTTAAAATTATAAAAAGATAAGGCTCTGTATAAATTACAATCCTATAGCCTAATACAAAATAAATTTCTAATAATGTTTACTATAATAAAAATTCATAATTCAACTTTTAACTTAAGTTTGACCCCTTAAATAGTATAGCCTTACTAAACTCCAAATATAAGTTATTAGTTCAAATCTTATCTAACTTTGGGCATTAGTTTTACTTTAATTGGATCCTAGAACTTAAAATATAGTCAAAAAATTGTGATTGGGTTAGTTAGGGCAAAAATAAAGCTTTAACCTCAAACAAATTTGACCTTTTAAACATTTAAATAAGGACTTAACCAAGATTTGAAAGTTCAAGAAATTCCTTTTAACTTTACAAGGATGTAAGGATTACTTTATTTGGATATCCAAAACCCAAGTTATAACTAAAATCCTGAAATAGTATGAGAATCTAGTATTAACCAAACAATAAATATTGAAAAATTATCAGCCAATCATATATCATGACCAATTCGATTAAATTAAGTATATGTAACACACTAAAAAAATAAAATATAAGAAAATAATATAAATATTATCTTACACATTAATCCACACTCATATTCATAAAACACTCACAAAATGCCTTATATAAATTCTAATTCTCCTTATATCTTCGGTCTAACTTTATCCATTCTATGCCACTTTACTCCTTTGGTTCAGTTTTACCTATTTCACCATTAATTTATATAGCATGCATGCTCTCTACTCTTGTAAGGAATCATAATATCATATGGAATATGCTAACTTATTTCCCATAAATCTCGCTATATCAAATGGCTTTCAATTCATATCTCATATGACCTTTTTTAGAATTTCTTGGAATGACAATGGCTTTCATTTCATCTCACGTGACTTTTTATAATTTTTAATGCCATGGTTTTGGTTCTCATTTCATATCTCATGTGGGTTTCTCATGAATTTCATGCCATAGCAATGGCTCTTGTTTCATATCACATATACAATCCCAAATGTACATGTATGGCATAAAGAATAGAAGGCCAATCATACACAATTTTTCATAGATATAACAAGAAATCATATTTCATGAATTTTATATTTCATATAAATTTCATTATGTCATAAGGTTTTACTTTCACAATCCATGTATATCTCAAGAAAACGCAACAAATGCACAGTCAATCATGCATGGTCCACAATGATATTCATATATGGCCAAATTTGAATATTTCATAGACATTTACTATAAATGGCCCAAATATTTCAAATCCACACATAATTCATATTAATTATCTATACTGACATCTTTTACAATATTCATATGGTTTTAGCATGACAAAATTTTAAGATATAATAAGCAAATTAGTTAACCTTATAGTCACATAATATTCTCATTTCCTTATTTCAAATGTATACCCATCATGATTCACATTATTCTTTTTATCTATTTTATATCTTGTACTATTACGAATGTTATAGCCATATTTTTCGTTATCTATAATCCTTTCCTTTTCTTTCATTTAGGTTCATAACTTAATATGAGAATCATATTCTCGATTTATGTTTGAATCACCATTGACATCCCAATAATTCTTTATTACTAATCTTAGTGATATTTTTTCTTCTTAGTATTATAGACTATTTGAACCATCATTGTTGTTCGAAAAAATTACTAGAATAATATATAGCAAAAAGTAAATTATTTATTTAGATCAATTTTTTCTTACATGTATAATAAAATAAATCACCAAAAATATTACAAGAAAAATAATTCAAAAGACTAGTAATTTTTTACGTGAAAAATGTCATGACTAACTTTAGATCATAATCAGCGTGGATCCCATTACCGATTTTCACAAGTTTTAACATTTTTAACTTTTTCCATCTAATAGGAGTTTCCAAAACTTCAAGAAAACTTAAAATACCCTTTTAAAATTTTATGAAAAAATTGATAAAATCTTCCTTATTTTTAAATACTTTTCGTAGGTCACATGTCCTATGATTCAAAATCTATTTAATTTCCAAATACAACAATGTCATCTATACACACATAATACTATCCAATTTCAAATTTAAATACAACTAAATGATTCAACACATCAATAACTGAATCAATGAAAATATTATCTTTTTATCTCATCCTAATCCAACCATCAAAACTTATTAATAAGGCAATCTTAGATCTCCACATATACATCAAGTACAATATGCTCACACTAATCTAAAAATATTGAAGATACAATGAGTGAATTACAAGAACTCAGTAAACATATATCTACTAATATCTCGCAAATGATCAATTTTATATATAAAATATCATAGGATAATCATATATTAAATTAAAAAATGTTGGCAAATCCATTTTCTAAATTTTTTGAAATATGACCATGCCCTAAAATGGAAGTTCGCTTATACATAACTTAAACTCTATTTCTCATAGTACAATCATAAGAGTCTTAACTCTCTATTAGAATTCAAAATCATATACTATCCACTCCGGGTAAGCATCACACTCATAACTAACCATTAAGGATCAAATGAAAACAGATCATCACAATCATATCATTAGTAGAAGTCAATCACAAATAGTGATATTATGTCACATATTCAAATACAATAAACATACATATAATTGCTTTGTAGTATCAAGGCCAACCATATACTTCTCTCAACTATTTGCCAAAATTTTTTCATTTTGCTCTTAAATCATTATTATATCTTTCATGATGATTTATCGATAATTTTTCATCCAACTCTCACATTATCTATCACCATTCATAATTTTCAAATCATAACTACCTCACGATTCATCACCTCTAATGCCATCCATGATAAAATTCACAAATAAAATATACATGAGAGCTCAACCCTCATATCATGATCATTTTTAGATCTTCAATACCAATAGTTAAATTTATTACTAGACAATACTAAGCACATAACAATACATAATCATAGCATAAATATTATCAAACTCGTTCACAATCCATCAATAATTAGCAATATTGCTACTGTGCTTTTGCTATACATTCTAATCAATTATTATTTATCAACAATTAATTACTCTTATATCACAAAATTAAATTCTTATAATAAGTATGAATTTTATATTACCAATAAGAATAATACAATTAAATTATATAATATTAAAATAAAATTAATAGTAAGATATATACTCACCTGAAGATCCATATTCACTTCAAGAATCTCTGATTATTTCATTTTAATCATTCCCTTCTTCCTACTTCATAGTTTACGATAATATATCAAATTTGTAATGTTGACATCATCCATTTTCTTATCAAACTTTCAAGTTCCAATTATGATATACTTAACACTAGTCAAAGATTTATCCTAATATGAAGATTATAATCATATAAATAAAATATTAAACAAGGCTTCAAAAGACTTCTATTCATAAAAGCATTATTTCCTTATTTTCTTGTTTTAGTAATATCACCCAATTTTAATATACTTGACATATGACCAAACAATTCATATCTCTGTTCAAGTCTTCAATGGAAGAGCAATTTTTCATTAAAATAGAATGCTTTTACAGATGTAGGCATTAGATATATCAAACTCACACTAAGCAAAATATTCAAAGATAAAATAGTGCACTACATCCACAAGAACTCTTGTAATATAAGGGTCTCTAGAAAGCTGGAAACCTCATTATTTTTAGTTTACAGGAGGGAGATAACGATAAAACCAGCATGACATAAAATTCTAAGCATCCTTTTTATCAGTAAACATTTGGATAAATTGACTCAATCAGAATCACTAATTAAGATAGATGTTAATAAATATGATATAGTTTTCAGATAATCACAAATAATATATGAGTAAGAATCATTAATTTTCTTTAGATTCAGAATAAGCAGTAGAAAACCCGTAATTTCTCAACAACGGAAATTCCTCCAAAAATCGAATGATGAGAATGAAAAGAAAAATTATGCAACGGAGCCTTGGGGAACAGCGGCGGCGTCCGAGGAAGAGAAAAGAAAGATGGAGAGAGGAACAGAACTGCGTGGAAAGAAAGAGATCAGCTCCATGTAACTCCCTTTTACACCGTTGCTTGTGGCTTCTTCTCGCTGGTCACGTTGCAGAACAGTAGCAGCAATGAGCCACTATTCATCTCGCAGCAGCAGCATTTGATAAGCGCACACAGGCATTAACGGAAGGAAGAGCAAGGTTGAGGGGAGGAAGAGGAAGATTGATGAAATAAGGAAGAGGCAGGAGCACCACAAAGAGGAGAGAAACAGAGAAAAGTCGGTGATGGGGAAGAGTGAGGGGTCTGGAAACCGAGAAAGAGAATGAGCTACCGTAGCCGTTGTACTGAGGTTTTTATAAAAGGGGCGTTCTCGGGTATTTATCGTAAAACTATGAGATTTGGAAAATACAAGCCGTTGATGAGAGGGTGGACCAATCTCAGCCGTTGATCGTGGCAATTCAGAAGCCGCATAGAAAGACTACTATGCCCTTATCAATTAACGCAGAAAAGGAAACGAATTCCTCGTACTGGCTGATAGCTCAGGCAACTCCATTGGGGTTTAGGCAAGGCAACCGCGACGATTTGGTGACGATTTTGGAACATCTGTCATCGCGAAGGTCATCTTCTAGTACTGGAGGAAATTGAAACGCAGGTCAGTATAGTTTAAGCCAATGATTTATGTTTCTCCTCTAAATAAGACAAATGCCAATGTTTATGGCCGGCATAGCGTGGTTGTAATGTTATATTTGCCTAAGTGGATAGATTCTTGTTTGTATTATATGGGTTTTGAATGGGAGGCTCTGTTGTCATAATGGATCGGTGCAGTGCGGGGTGTTGTATGAATCCGTTAAATTTTCCAGTGGGGTTTCATTTGTTGATAACACATCGTATGAGTTGCGTTATCGGGGGTTTTGTTCTCGTAGGATATGTGTTGTGGTTGGTTCCCGGTGAGGTTTGTCTTATTTACTGAATGGGCACAACCCAGCCAGCCACCGGCAATGCAGCTGTTGTAATTAGCTATCGCCGACCATTGCAACCTTCTTATTTTTTTCTCGTTTTGAAATTTATCGAAAAATCCTTTATTACTCCTTCTTACTTTGTGGTGATGGAAGGCGCTAGTGTGAATGATTTTACTGACAGGGGTTGGCACATCAAGGGCCAGGATTAGCACTGTATGGGGTAGATTGGCTTGAAAAGAGGTCTGTTTAATGATGTGATCGGAAAGCACTAAAGAGAAGAATATTATGACTGAATCAGTTGAAAATAGAAGAACTAGATTGAATTTGGGAGGGATTTAGTGAAGATGCAAGACATTCAGGCTGGGTATAGGTTGAACAATGAAATACAATAAAGTGATACAAATAAATTTCAGGCTGTGCAGTTATCTTTTAATGATGTTTCCTTGTACATGACTTCTTGTGGGGGTGAATGATAGCCTCATAGTAATTTTTTTTCTTATTTAAACTCCATGCTTCCATACAATTATCATCAGTGCTTAGTGTGTGATACAGGAATGGGAAATTGAATGGACTTGAAATTTGTTACCAAAGATGCTTAGCAAAAAAGTTAATAGTGCAAAACCAGAGTAGGCAAGAATATATTAGATAGAAAAAGAATATTATAGTTAGAAAAGGGAATTTAACAAGGGGAAGGACAAAGAATTATTTTGCATGTATATGACTACTAGAATACAATTACTATTTCATAGAAGCGTACAATAGACAAAGTAGCAATGATTTGGAAGTGAAAATTGGAAGTCACATCAAACCAAAAGTTCAATATTTCAGGTATCTATGGATGTTACACGCAGGATTCTTGGTGGATGGAAATGCTTCAAGTGTTATTTGTCATTGTAAAATACCCATTATCAACAGAATTCTATCAGGCTGCAATGAGGCTAGTGATGTTCGCCTGCGAGTCTCGAGTAGTGAAGTGCCAGTACTCGAGACTCGCTTATGAATGAATGCATGGCAGAGATGAGAATGCTGAGGTGGATGTTTAGACAAATAAGAAAACATAAAGATTATGAATGAATGCATCTGAGAGAGTTAAAAATAAACACCGGTTGTTGAGAAGATGACAGAAACATGCTTGAAGTGGTTTGGACATGTGAAAAGACCAATTGGTAGTCCAGCAAGAAAAGTTGATTTATTGGATAGTCAATTCCATTAAAAGATGGAGAGGAAGCATCAGGAAAACTTAAGGGGAATTCTATTAAAAAATTTATTATTAAACTGTTTTATTGTGGATATGGTCTTTGATCCATGTAAGCTTACCCCCATCTTATGAAATGAGGCTTGGTTTATTGTTGCTATTGTATAAGTCTCAAAGGTACTAAGCTAAATATTCCATTGATCTCCGCAATTCATTGGCAAGTTAATGGATTTTTCCTTTTTATTAGAGAAGAAACATAAAGAAGCGAGAAAGTGTTCCTTTAATGCTCTATGATTTTTTCCTTTTTCATTTTCTTTCTCTTATCCAAACATTCTCCAGGACATAAAGTGTTCTTTATATAAATTTATCCACTGTATCAAATTGTGTTCTGTTAGCAGCTGAATTCTATATTAAGAAAGTTGTGTGAGCATTTATTTCATCATATTTATTTTCTTTCTAATCTCTGAAACCTGTAATTTATAATAATTTAAGAGAGTATTTGTCTTAGTCTTGCTGCATCCCTTACCTCTCTAGTAGAAAACTATAGGTCATTTTGTCCTGTGTTCTGGTTTTCATTTGATTCATGTGGCTCAGTAATTTATTTAAAAATTGAGACATGCTAAGTTATTAATTTATTTAAAAATTGAGACATGCTAAGTTATTTTGCTGAAAGGAAAAAAGAAACTTAGTTGTCTTTCATTTTCATTGTGGTATTTTAAAATTTCATGTTGTTCGTGTCTTGCTACAGCATAAACATGGCGTTCTCTTCCTTAGATTGAAGAAAAGGTATTACTTTATGTAAGGATAAAATCACAGGGCTGGAGGGATCAACGTCCTAATCTGAGTGAAACACTTCATCATGGAAGACTGGCAAAACAAAAACCTTTAACACAATACTACAATTTAATCTATTTGAATACCTGTCTAAAATTACTAAATGGTTGATCTAAATATACAAAACAGCCGGGCAACACAAAAACAGATGACTCCTAACCCCTATCTAAGAATTGTCCTTGGATCATGTACTGATTCGTTACTTGCAGCCATAGTCAAGTTTTTTCAGTTTAGACATGCTGCTTGAAGCGTTTGGACTAAATAAGGCCTAAGTGCAAAGTGTTAAGATGTGTTAGACCATAATCTACTGTAGTCCATTGACTCACTCAGGAGTTTGATATATTCATTTAGGCAACTGGTACTTTTAAAGATGCCATATTGTTCTTCAATTTGGATAATTATGAGACTTCAGCATGATTTATCTTTTGTTGGCTAGCATTGCATATTTTCTTTCCCTTAAGCTTGCACATTTACTTGAGGATAATGTTGGAAGATTATTCTATGTTTTCTCTTCATTGATGTTTTCAGAAATTACCTGTTGGTTATTTGTCTTGGTTCCTAACAATGATAATTTTCACAGGTTTTCAAAAGTGGCCCACTTTTGATATCTTCTAAAGGTTGGTTGCCATATATTTTTTCCTTGTTTAATTGCTTTCACCTTAGGGGAGGAGAGGATTATTTATTTGTCAATTATGATTTTTCTTCTGCACTCAGTGTTGTTTATCTTTCTTACCCTCTTCTGACCTTTGTAGGAATATGATGGAAGTCTTGAAGAAGCAGTGGTTTATACTCACAAGAACTTCATTGGTTTTCTTTAAAAATGATCCTATTAGTATCACTCAAATCCTTTTGGAACTTCAGAATAATTCTACATGTGTTCTGTTTTCTTGTATTTAACTGTATTTCTGTTTTCTTGTATTTAACTGTATTTCTGTTTTCCTGTTGAATTGGATCAAGCATTTATTTGGGTATAATATTGAAATATTCAATGCTGATTGCTTTTTGATGAACAGCATTTCCTTGAGGTCATTGAATGGTGTACTATAACAATAATAATTTGGCACATTCATGCTTTTATTGATAGAAAGGAATTCCAAATTGTTTTCTTAATTAGTCTTGCTGTCATTTTGACTCATAATGTAGAGCGCCCTTCCACAAATAAGGTGGTGAAGTAAATCTGATTTTGGGGGGGTATTGACTTAAACAATTCAGGGAGGCATGTGTGGTACTTCTAATCTTCTCTGTTTAATCATTCTGATCATCTTTCTTATAGTTGTGAATTTATCTTTCAGTGTTGTTGTTAGAGAAGACAAAAAGCTGCTGACAGTATGGTTTCCAGATGGGCATGACTGGCGAGCATTCACCCTTAAGGTGCTTGATATATGACTTCGGTTTAGGTCCTAATTCTTAAATGATGGGATAGAAATTCATTTATCTTATCTTGTGATGTTCGTGTCCAATTGGCTAGTTATGTAAATTCTTTGTTTACCCAACTATCAGGCTGAGACATCAGAAGATCTGCATGAATGGAAGACAGCTCTTGTACAAGCTCTTGCACAAGCACCAAATGCTGCCCTCGTCATGGGACCTAATGGGATTTTTCGGAGTGATGCAAGTGATTCCATGGAAGGGTCTTTCCATCAATTTTTGTCCCGATTCCTCATTACCTTCTTAGTGGTTTCATCTAATTGTATGTCTATATCATGCTTCTTTTCTTGAAGAAGAGAAAAAGAAAAAAAAAAACTTATTAGTTGGTTTCCTCAGGTTTCTGTCATCCTTATTTTCTGTTGTTTTACATGTGCAATCAGGGAGGGATAAGCGGCCAGTTAAGCCTTTGGTTGTGGGAAGGCCAATTCTGCTTGCTTTGGAAGATATTGATAGAGGGCCATCCTTCCTTGAAAAAGCACTTCATTTTTTAGAAAAGTTTGGTAAGATATGGTTCAAAATAGGTTTTGACAGTTGAGTTTTTATTCTTACTTCATTTCCTTTTTAACATCCCACAACAAAATTTACTGTAATTCAGACTAAAATTTCATCATTACTTCCATTCCTGTGTTGATTTTAAGCTTTGAGATTCTTGATATAGTGTTGCAGACTTGCAGATACCCAGCTGTCTTCTCCTGACAACTACATTACAGCATAGTAGTTGTACATGATATTTGAGATTAGTTGGCAAGCAGCTCTATATATGGGGTTTAGAAAGTCACACAGAATATGTTTTTCACACTCTTTGGACCAAGGATGTCTGCTGATTCTGCCATATTTAATTCACAGGAACTAAAGTTGAAGGTATTCTACAGCAGTTGGCAGATGTTGAGGAAGTAGACCGGAGATTTCAAGCTAGAAGAGCAAGGTATTGCTATCATTATCTTTAATGCTCCTTGTATTAGTGAATACAAAGACATGGTAGGTTGTTTTGAGTCCCTGGGGCTTCAAAAGTGAACAAGTAAATATGGAAAGGGAGGAAATCCATTATTCATACAATTTAAGGTATTTAAATTATAAAAGATACATTCAAAGAGGGGGGAAGGATAGTGGTCTAATCAAACAAACATGTCACATTCTGCGAGCTAGAGGTGTTCTCTGAAAAAATATTCTGTACATGTTCATAATCTTTTAGCTTAAACAACTTTAAGTCCATTCATAATCTTTTAGCTTTAAGTTCATTTCCTTGTAAGGCATAATTGCCAAGTGCAGCGTAAATCCCATAACTTTGAAAATAGCCATCATTACCTTCTACAAGGAATTATATGCAAATTTGTAGCACTATTTAGAAAAATGGGTTTTTTCTGTTCCGTTTTCTCTGAACATGTGAAAAACTTACCGATGCCATAACCATTGGATTTATCTTTCCCCCTCAAAAGATAATTAGAATAAAAAAGTGCTCATACAGCTGTATGTGGAAGTTACGGATTCCTTTTCACTGATATTTCTAGGCAGGATTGAATTTGATTCTGATGAGGATGCCCATGTTGTTGGTGACTGTGTTAAGGTACGTACATTGGTTTTGGTAATTGATGATTTGATGCATGTAAATGTCTGAAATATGATAAAGCTATATGTTGAAAACACTAGCATACTTGCAGCATTAAAACCACAGATTCTTCTAGTACCACAGATCTTGCAGACTTACACTAGTTATTTTCTAAACATCTCACTTACAAAAATCAAGGAAGAATGGTTAAAAAAAAAAAAATCCTTTTTTGGTCCAAGTCGCTGAAAATCCCTTTGAGTAGGGCATAGAGCTAGAATGAATCAATGAATCTATTGTTCAATGTGCAAAGCATTTCCTAATACTGTTTATTGTAATCCCAAGTCCTCACCAACGATGAGCCTATGATGTAGATTTAGCTTGTTTAATATACCAATGTTGTATTTTATTTGCAAGTTAAGGAGAATAATATGACATTGAAGTGGACTTAATGATCCAGAACCTTAAACTTGAGTAGCTATATTTTGGCCTGAAGCTCAAGCCAGCTAGCTTTATGCAATTTTGTTGAGAGTTGGAGACCTCAGAAAAAAATTTCAGCACCTCTCCATATCAGATTTGATATATTTTACTTCTAATTAATGGTTTATGGGCAGTGAGATCTTCGTCACCACCTGCACCTGTTGATACATTTGACGCTCCTTATCCAAAGTCATGTATAGAGGCAATTGGTGAAACAAATTTTTCTATTTTCTACTTTTAACTCATATTTTTGGTGGTTTGTATCTGAAAGCTGTTCACTTTTAATATGTCATCAAAGAAGATGGCAAGTTATGGAATTTTTAGACAATATTTTTAGAGTTAATATTTTGTCTATTCATTATGGTTTTCAATCAGCAACTTGGACAAATGTTGACATTTTTTGCTCAATAGCAATCAGGACTATTCCAGAGGGTATTAGCGTCCAGCAATCACGTTGTCTCAAGGATTGTTAGAAGCAATCTTACAAGTAAACTCAAGGATTAGCATAGTGGTAGGACATTCAACAATTTATCCATCTCTTTTCTAGCTTTGTTTTATGCATTTCAACTTACATGATAGCATTTTTTCACCGGTCTTTAATGATGTTTACATTCTGGCTGATGTTTTGAGGATCAGTTACGAACAATTGATTGATACGCCATTCGATATTTGGAGGCTTGGCATCCTATTATAGATAATGCAGCATTGGAGTCTGAAGTCAGCATTGAGGACACACACTGGGAGCTGGTTCGCATTGAGAAGTACAGGCAAACCCAAATGTTATGAACTGCATCCCATTTACGTATTATGTATGTTAGTAAGTTTACATATATATAATAACAAGCTAAAGCCCTAATCAACACTTCCACATTTTTTTCTTTTGGCAAAAAATGCAAATTACGTTTTTGTTTTTCAATTTTGCGATGGTTGCATTTAGCATTCATAAATCTCTATTTTTATAATTAAAAGTCAAGGTTATTGCATGAGTTTCAAATTACACCCACCATGCACTCTTTTAATGTCAAATTATTGTTATCAAATTACACCCAACATTTACTCTTTCAAATTTTTATTTAATCTCTATTTTTAGCCGTTAATCGTAAAAATTGAAAATTGTTAATGTTAAATACAAAGGATAATTTGCATTTTTTTTAATGTCAAATTATTGTTATCAAGTAAGATTTTAATATTAGGTGCACAAATAACAATATAATTATTCCAGATCGCATCATATATATAATTTTTCACAATTATATGCTGTAATGATTATATTTTTCCTCAATTTTATTACAAGTAACAAAAATTACGATTACAATTGTGGCCATAATTTAAAACGAAGGTATCAAGGTATAGACACTAACAAAAGAGAACAAGTAAATGGACCTGGTGAATAAGCATGAGGATGACGCCGGCGTCGCGCCAGGCGGTGCGGGGAAGCAGGGAGAAGGCGTTGGAGTGGTCG
Organism: Sindora glabra; assembly: GCA_020226215.1. Taxonomy (NCBI): domain Eukaryota; kingdom Viridiplantae; phylum Streptophyta; class Magnoliopsida; order Fabales; family Fabaceae; genus Sindora; species Sindora glabra. The sequence continues at coordinate 85,692,713 of CM035227.1, read as the reverse complement.
AGAAGTTGGTCGTCGAAGGTCCAGTACGCTGCTGAAGCCGATGGCAGGGTCAGTGTGAACACATAGAGTGTGGCAAACAGATATACGTATTTGAACTTTTGTGGCTTCCACATTGCATGCATTATTTCCCTGCATCATCGTATACACTATTAGTCTAACTTCAAATCAAAATTTTCAACGATCCAGATACTACATTTTCTCAATTAATTTGGGCAGCCGGTGAAAGTCATTTCCACTTTAAGATAGTCTGTGTCAAGATGGAAAATTCTTATTTCAGAAAAGAGAATTAACATAAATGAAATAGGGTGGAGCTCATTCCACATAATTTTCCTTGTCTCTTTCTTTTCTCTCGGAGTAAGATATTATATTTTATTCTGAAAGTATAAATAAGGAAGAAAAATAAAGGTGAATGAGGACAAAAATTTAAACCCCTATCTTCATATTTGATAAATAACACCAAAAAAAACACCAAAAATAAAATATTTATTTTAAACGAAAGACCTCGTATAAGAATACCAATGACACCAAAAATAAAATATTTGTATCAAAGTTATTCGATGGCCTCTAGAGGTAAATTTAATAATTTTCCAAAGATAGCTAGTTATAATACTGATGTTCGAGTATTTCAATTTATATTGGGAAGTCTCAGCATTGGGACTTCTTCATGAATTATAATAGGGTGGGATGCTGATTATGCAACTGAGGCATATAATAGGGTTTTCAAGTAATGAGGATAAGTTATTACAACTATGATCGTCATTGGATAGGACATTATCAAAAGTTGCTCTTCGTCTGAATTTACGACCACAATCATCATCAGACTTAACATTGATCACACCGTCTTCATCGTTTTAAGGATCATTTTCAATTTGCTCCTAACCTTCATGGTAAAAGTCGACTACTTCATTAGTCCTTTGAACTTTTTTTTTCACACCACCCTTTTCCGTACATTTTAAACTTGAATGTTAAGGCACAAGAATATGGGAATACCATGAATTCTCCGATTTCACGTTTATTGTCCTCCGGTTTCATACTTGAGGAAAATCAGCATACAGTCTACTAGTAGACCATGAATAAAACGTTTATCTAAGTGGAAAATTGACTTGCGTAATTAATGGAAGGGGATGAGTCAAGATTATTACGGGGATTTATATCCAAAAAGTTTGCAGATTGCTAGAAATTATTTAACATCCGTGTCAAGTAGCATATGATCTACCTAATTACAAGTTTGAGTAGGAAAAATAACTGAAGCTACCAACAAATAAAGGAGACAAAACAATGAATAAGCAATGTCAGTAATTGACGTAAATATTTATAACATTTGCTAATTAATAATATACTTTCATAATTTGTAAAATCTATTTGAATGATCTAGATAAACTGAAGACAGAGATTTTTGTCATAAATAAATATAAATAAGTAGTTAAAATTTAAAATAATGATACTTCAATCATTTAAATCAACCATGCTTCAAAACTATATTTCATTTAATATATTTGCACTAAATTATATTATCATTTGATGAAAATTAAAATTCAGATATTTTATTATAAAATGAAATAAACTAATTAGTTAGCATTCACAATAAATAATTAACGAAATCATTTGAACACGTACGGTTAACTTTAACGTTTCTCAACATGTTTATTAGATTGATTTAATAATTTAGAATACTTAAAATAAGTTCCTTGAAAGTATATTTTTTTGTATTTTTTCCCAAATATAATTATTTACTATAATCTCTATTAAATCTCACAAACATTCTGCATATTTCAAATCTTATTAAAAAAATATCTAAAGCTTATTAAGAAGTAAACCAATAACATATACATGTTGAAACACATACACATCGCCAATAACATATACCCGAGAAGTAAAGCAACTAATGTCCACTTGAAACACATACACGTTGCCGATTATACATACACGAGAAGTAAACCAAATAATAACCCTTTCACACAGCCAATAACTCGAACAAGAATTATCCACAAGTGCCATACCCACAACAAACTTGAAGTTATCAATAAATTTTAATATATTTCTTTTATCTCCTAATAGCCGAAGCAGTACCACACCCTAAATCATCTAACTCTTTAATTAACCATTCTCAACACTATCTTCCAAAACTCCTTATCGTACATCTTTTGAATCTTATCCAAGACAGATAATCATAATACGCAACATAAACCTTGGAATTCTAGTGGTTATGCATCAGAAGTTTGGGCTGTTATTCATTTAAAGACTTTTTTTTTTTTTGGGGGGGGGGGGGGGGGGCAACACCATCAACCATTAGGGAACAAAAGTTCTAAAACAATTACTACTATGCAACAAGCCCTCTTTAGTTCAAACCAACTAATTATTGAATGCTTTCCTTTCTGTCCATTATTAAAGGCTACTCAAAAATAGATATAAAGATACTAGTTAATTTAAAGATCCATTTGAACAACACAAACAGAAGAATTGTAATAATGGAACCTGTGAAACACCCACTTCATACATGTCTCCTCATTACAGAAGCACATCCTGTGAGTTTTACTTCTCATGCTCAAAGATTTTGAATATTCGGTTTCACCACCCGTTTATTTCTGTATTACATATGTTTTTACACAAAGAAAAATAGGAAAAATTTGATTAAATAAATTAAGTCCTAGGGCAAAATTAGAGAAGACGAACGGGAATTAAAAAGAGGTAATTTAACGTGACTAGTAAACTCGCTTTTATTTCGCTTTTATTTATTTAACGTGACTAGTAAATTTGATTATTCGCTTTTATTTAAAGATCCATTTGACTTAGCCACTAGCCTTCGTTTTCCTGCATTTTAGTCGGAGATATTTGATACTTCAAACCACAATATAACCTCCCTGTAAGACTAACATTATTCACCATGCATCGAAACTATTCTCTAAGCAGAATAATGAAATAACTTGTAATTGTAACCAGACATATTTACTTGGCCACACCATATGTGTGTATTTCAACCCAAGCGGTCTATGCAAAAACCGGACTTCATAGTTAATCCTAACCTTTTAAGCCAATGTAGTTCATTTTTTTTTAATAGACAAGCTAGAACTCCATTATTAGACCTCCTAACTGATCATTTTTTCTCAATTAAACTAGAATGTCTTTTTTTCTTCCCTATAATCGAACAGATCAGAACAAAATCCTATGACTCAAGCATGTTTGGAAGAGTAAACCAAGAATTCATCAATTACGCCAGAATTGTTTCCTATAGTGCAGAGTTATCTTCTCCCTTGATCATTATGCTATAATCATTTAGGAGAAATCAAACCAATAAGAACAATGATTAATCATCCAGATCAGAACTCCCTCTTCATCAAATTGGACCTTAAACATTATCAGTCGCTATATAATTAAATCCACTAGTTTTCCCATAACATAGAACAAATTGTCATGTATAGCATAATGCAACCAAGGAATTCTTATACATTCACAAAAACTAATATAACGAAACAGCAACTATTATTTTGGAGTTCCACACAAGAAAATAGAGGAATCAAAAGGGCCACACATACATACAAATCTGTTAATGTGTTTTTCCCAGTTTCAGAAATTCTATCACCTAAAACAAGTCATTATAACTAAACCTGGTCAAGCTAATGTCTTATAACTAAGCTAGAATTTCACAATGAGCCCATTCTTTTCTAGTCTTTTGTAGAATTAAAATTATCTAAAAAGAAACCATCAAATCTATCATCTATGCACTAATAAATAAGGTCGAGATCTCAACTACTTAACTAAATTGAAATATGTTTTATTTTCAGCCAGAACAATAAAATCATATACATCAAACCCAAAACCTGACCCTACTACCCTGGTTGTCATCAATTTCAAATCGATACCGGCCAGATAGCATTTTATTTTAATCGATTAACATAATTAATTTTTTTAACTAACTAGCCAAAAATTTACAACTTAACAGGGATGGAAACCACTCACATAATACCTAATTCGTTCTATACATCCATTTATTTCCTAGTACCAAGATAATGAAATATTGGAGATTGCAGAATGAATAAACAACAAAACGACATGAATGACATATAAACATACCCAGCAAGAAAATACGACAACTTTGTCTTAATGATCCCTCATAACCAAAAAAAAATCTTCATGAAAAGCTATAATAGCGATTTTTCAGTTTGAGACAGAGGGAGAACAGGGGGATATGTGACGATACATATATTATTATGTGTGGCGCAGAGCCCAACTCCACCGCCGTCTACAGCTTCCCTTGGATGGCGTTCTGCACGCAATGATGGTCTCCGCTTAAGCCACCAGTGCATTGATAAAACTTCCTTCCTTCCTCTGACCATTTGCTTACTTTAGTATCGTCTCCCAGAATGGATGCTGTCTTCAGATGAGCAATACTTTACATTTTCTTGTTGATGGGCAATAGGGGTAGTATTAGTATGAGACAAAACGGTGTCATTCATTACCGTTTCAGCCAACAGGAAAGAAGTAATTCCTTATCCATATGTCAGTATACCAATGGCTTTCATACTATAAGTACCTAGGAGTACTATAAGCATGAGTATACAAAAATCCCCAAAAAAATAGCCGGAGGAAAATAAAAACGAAAAACAGCAGTTGAAGTTGGTCATAGAAAGTGAGGAATCCAGAAAAATTAGTAAGTGGGCGCGACAATCAAGAGAAAATAGGAGCTATTGAAGGGAGGGGGGAGAAAAATATTGATAAGAGCTTTGGGTTTTTATTTTATACATCGTGATGCAACGTAAGCCCATTTTTCTTTAATCTTAGCCCTCCAAATAACTTTACAAAATCTTAGCCACTTATTTATTATAAAACTTAATTTTTTGTAACATTTACTTCATTTAAAATTCTATTCCATGTAATTTTCGTTCTCCCCTTTCACGTATAAATATGTTTTTCTAATAAATTCATAAATCTCATAATGATTATTTTAATATTTTTCAATTTCCAACATAATTCATAAAATACAAGCAAATAGTTTTATAACTCCTTACACTCCTTATTACTATTTTTTTCAACTTCTGACCACTTTCACAATTTTTTAAATAACTTATCAAATATAAACAATTTATTTCATAAACCTTCGTACCTATGATTATTGAAATTATTTTCAACTTTCACAATTTACAAAAATAATTTATCAATTACCAATAAATTACTTCATATATTTTTTATAAAAACTATTTAAATAGACCCTAAATCAATGGCTATTTAAAATAAAATTATTATATTCCAAAATTCTTTATTCCAAAAAATAAATTTAAAACTAATATCATTCAAATAAATAATTTATTCATAAATCTCAAAATTTATATAACTTTATATTTAAACTTGAGATATTCCAAAAAAAAAACCCTCAATATGAGAGTAAAAACCATAGGACTTAATTCACTAGTAAAATAACAAATACAATGAAAATGTCCTTCTAGACCACTATAAGAAAAAGACTTTTAGTGAGACATTTATTGTTGATGTAGACTTCTCAGTTGTCGCTGAATAAAATTTTCATCGCAAAAAAAATGTTGTTGGCAAAAATTCATCACTGAAGGAACCAACAATGATGACATTATTATCTTTAGTAAAAATATGAGTTTCTATAATGACAAAATTGTCACAAAAAAATTAAAATTCAAAATATTTTTTTTTTTTTGAATTTGATTCTTTAGCAACGACTTTGTCATCACTGAAAATATAACTTTTAATGACAATAAAGTCATCATTGAAAACTAAGTTTTTAGCAATGGCATTTCAACTTTCAGCGATGATAATGTTATCACTAAAAGTTCAAATGAATTTTAAATTAATTTATAATTTATTAAATTAATCAATAAGTCATAAATTAATTTTTAAAAATATTTCATGTATCAATTTATTAAAAAATTTAATTTAATAAGTTATAAATTATTTTAATTAATATATTTATTTTTATTAATACATTATTGTATCACTTTACAATTTAAGATGAATGCTAGTAGCCCAGCATGACATTCATTTGCAAATGCACCTACACCTTGTTCATTGTTTCCCTTATTTTCTTTGTCAAAAACTTAGGTCAATTTGAAAGAGAAAACCAATTAAAGTACATGTGCAAATACATAAAAAAAAGAGACATACTAGCCCCTCTAATCAACTTCAGCAATTTCCCACAATCTCCACTACTTAAACAATTTTGTTCTTTGTAAAAGAAGAAAGTCAAAGATATTTTAAGCAAGTTGGAGATGAATTCATGATTATATTACAAAAATATATAAATAAAAATTATATTATTGAAATTATATAAATAAAAAATAATACATTATAAATAAATAATAAAACTAGCACTTATCTTGTCTCTCTCTACTGCCATCCCTTTCTTCTGCATAAAATAAAAGTCAAATGATGCTTGGGGTGTTTATAGATGAATCCTTCAATGACAACAAAATTCTCGATTGTCGTTGAAGAGTTGTCGATAAAAATTGGAAACATTCACCAATAAAAATATTATTAGTGTATGTCATGATATTTACTAGTGTAATTTTTTATGCCCCATTTTAATAACAACAAATGTCATCACTAAATAGTCAAGCACTATTTCTAGTGCTACTTTTCAATGATAATAATTGTCATTATTAAAAGCTTAAACTTTTTGCAATGACATTTTCCGTTGCTAAAAGTTCAAGCTTTCAATAATGACACTTATTGTCACTAAAAGATATTTTTTTTGCTAAAATTTTGTTGTCAATAAAAGTCCAGCAATGTATCATCAGCGACTCAATTTTTGTTGTCACAAAAAGTGTTATTAGTGTTAGTATTATTTCTTATAGTAGAAATTCTAGAAAATAACTGGTATAAAACTCTTCACCAAAACAAGTGAAATTCTTAACAAAAATCAATACAATAATTAGCACAAATTACTATGTAAAACCATCTAGTAAAGAAGAAGAAAATCAACAAAAAAATATGCATAATACTGCCTAGAATACTAGCAACAACATATTTAAATTTGATGTAAATTTGAGTAAATATGGTGATAAATCTTTTAACATAATTTGGCAAAAATTACTCCTTATTCCTGCACCATCTTGTATAACAAAGGAAGAGAAAAAAATTGGCTTCTAACAACTCACAATCACAAAGCTACCAAACTTTACACGCCAATCAATATGCCCTTTTAATTTTTTCAATTCCACAATTTTCTTACACACGGGAATACATAATTCTAAACCATATGCATCTTTATATATACATAAAAATATAATCCTAATAGCCTTAGAATAAACAATCCTAATAGTTATCCAATCCTCAAATGAAAAGGATTTATATAACCATATGTACGAATCCTTAAGCAAAAAAGGATTCTGACAAAAGCTAACCTTTTGGCTTTCCTAATGAAAGTAGGACTAATTACAAAATAACCCCACATGCATCTTTTTTTTACTTCCTTTATACAAAATAATAAATATAAAGAAACTCTAGGTCCACTTAGGAAGAACCCACCATAACAAATCTCTCCCTTTTGACTAAGTAGAGAATACCACCACTCTAGCTTTTGAACAACATGCTTCAAGTCTCTCTGATTTTCTGGAAGGTAGATGACTCTTAAACGTTACTTTGTTATGTTTTCTATCTAAATAATGATTACACTTTTGTAAATGTGAACTCTACACTCCATATAATGCATCTCTTTTAGCCAAAACAGTAATTACTTATTCACTCATATAACACAACCTCTTATGCCATAATTTAGTCTCATCACTTAACTTTGCAAAATTAACATCATATTGGATAATTTTTGCTCATGTCAAGAAAAGTGTAGAATATCTTGATTCTTTAGTCACAACCATAGAACTCTTGGTAAGATTCCACTAGTCACATGAGAAGAAATTATTATAGCCTTCTTTTCAAAGTTTGCCTACAAAAAGTAGATTCAACTGGATGTCTGGAACATGTTTTACACTCTTAAAGGTTAATCTGGCTTCAAATTTTATACATATAGTAGAAAGGTAATTAATAATCCCTTGATACATATTTAAGTAATCTATCATCAGAGTATCATCTTGATAATTTATGCTCATTATCTGCTTTATCAAGAACATTTTATTATTACCCGTCTTTATGGCATACAATTTTTTAAGTTTAATAAATGATATACAAGCATGTGTTTCCTCTTCAATATGATTCCACACGTTCTTTTCAACCCATTACCTGATATATCCACAAACTTGCCTATTCAACAAATCTCATTCCAAATTGGATTTATTTTCATGCTTTTTAGTAGAAAATACCAATAAATAGTAATATTTCATATTGAGAAAATCTTCTATCTTCCTTTTCTAAAGAGCATAATTCTCGCCATTTAGAAATACCATTCTACTTGTATTAGCCCCATATTCACGAATATACTAGAACTTAAGCTCTAATATCACTTGTCAGGAAAAATTACCAGAGTAATGCATAGAAAAAAATTAAATTATTCACTCAAATCCACTTTTTCCCACATATATAATAAAATATACCTCTAGAAATATTGTAAGGAAAATAAATCAAGAAACTAACAATTATTAATATGGAAAACCTCTTAATGTGAGAGTAAAAACTATGGAACCTAGTCTAGTAAAAAAATCCATTAATAAAATAATGGATACAATGAAAATGTCCTCATAGAAATTCTAGAAAACAACTAGTACAAAACTCTTCATCAAAATAAGGAAAATTCCTAATAAAAATTAATATAATAATTAACATAGATTACTGTATAAAACCATCCAACAAAGAAGAAGAAGAAAATTAGCAGAAAAATACGCATAATTCTGCCTAAATTAGTAACAATATACCCAAATTTAATACAAATTTACGTAAATATAGTGATAAATCTTTTGGCATAGTTTGGAAAAAATTACTCTTTCTTCTTGCACTGTCCCACACAACAAAGGAAGAGAAAAACATTAGCTTTTTAACTACTCACAATCACAAAGTTGCAAACTTTGCACACCGGTTGAAAGTGCTTTTTTAATTTTTTTTCAATTACATAGTTTTCTCACACATGAGAATGTATAATTTTGAGCCATATGCATCCTTATATATAAAAAAAATGCAACCCTAATAGATTTAAGAAAAACAATCCTAATAGCCTTAGGAAAGACAATCCTAATAGCTACCTAGCCCTTAAAAGCAAAGGATTTATATAACCATATGTACTAATCCTTATGTAAAAAGGATTCTAACAAAAGCCAATCTTTTGGCTTTCCTAGTGAAAGTAGAACTAATTACAAAATAGCCCCATATGCATCTTTTTTCCCCTTCCTTAATTCAAAATAATAAATATAAAAAAACTATAAGTCCATTTAGAAGGAACCCACCACAACAATTACTAGGATGTTCTTATACCATTCAAGATTATTTCTTTTCACATTAAATTTAATATTGACCTTGTATAATTATATGTGTTGTCATCTTTCATCATTTTGCAAGTTAATTATATATATATAACTTATCATCATTATATGTTACCCATGAGCTTTTCCCCCATTCACTTATCATATTCTCGTTTTCATCTCATTTCCACTCTTCACATATATAAGTATATCTATAAATATTCATATGGCTATGTCTAAATTTTTATCTTTTTCCACATATTATTTTGCTCTATACATCTTGACATGTGTTGTCAAAATTACCTATTACAATAACTTGTAGTTCTCTAACATCAGTTATACTTATTATTATTATTATTAATCCTATTGGCCTCACATCTCAAATTCCATTATAGCTTGAAAAGATGAAACTTTCTTAATATGCACTTCCCTTATCTCCACCTTTATTAACTATATTTCTTAAATTCAATGTTACATATGTGTTTTCATTCTTTCCACTTGACATCCAATGCTTTAACATATACTATTTCACTTTGTTATATTTACACATTTAATTTATCTATTATATATCTTATACATATACATCTTTATCCTTTTATTTGTATTCACAATCATATATGTACATATATTCTTAACCTTATATCTATAATCACCATTATGAACATATATGTACTCTCATCTTTTTATTTATTTCCATAATCTTGTACATACATTTGCACTCATCTTTATATTAATATTCATAATTATGTACATGTATTTATTCTCATCTTTATATCTATTTTCATAACTATTAACATATGCATATTTTTATCCTCATATTTATTTATATAACTCCATGCATACATACACTTTTACCATTATATTTGTTTATGTAACTTTGTACATACATATACCTCCATTCTTATATTTATTTATGAGGAATAGGTTATTTACCCACCTCTTTTTCCTTAAAATTTTCCTTATATATATATACATATTTATATAATTAGGATCTCTTGATCATTCATTCTATTTTTGTATATTTGAAATCTAACATCCTAAAACTAGGAACACATATTCTTCTTTCCTTATCCCTAGTGGCCAAAAATGTCAAGCCACTAACATAGTCTAGCATATACCTTAATTGAACTTTCATGTTCCTTTTTCAAATTAATTCCTTATTTCTCATTCACATATATTTAGGATTATCTTTAGCTTCTTAGAGTAATTTTTAAAATATGTTTGATAATAAATAAAGAGAGGTATAGAACCTTCACTTAAATTTTTTTCTTTTTTTTTTCACTTCACTTCAAGTATTTTTTGTACCCAAATTTTTATTTACATATAAGAATGGTTACTTAAATTTTAGGGTAAAAATAATTCTTCTAACACCTTTAATCCCAAAAATTTTTCTTTCCATTAATTTACAATTTTATACCTAATTTTAGGTAGGAATAAATTTATGAAGGATAGAATTCTATTTTTCCTTAGTAAGTCGAAACCATTTAAGGTTCCAAATCATAATGGTTTCCTCATATTAAGACATGGATATGGATGTTTGTTCAAATATGTATACCAATAATCTTCATTGTAAATTTCTATTTTCATTACATGCTCATTCCAACAATAATTGCATAAAAATATAAATACCTCAAGCCTTTTTCTTAGAATGGATGAACCACATAGGGTATTTCCAAGGAAATTTTCATTAACCACATTATCACAAAATCATGAATTATTTATTTCAAGCATAATCGTAACAAGATTAATCATTTATCTCACTATTTTTTGCATGAATTTTTTTTCCATGTTTTTAGATGATTCTCATTTCAATCTTTTTCATGTAATTTCATCATCTTTTGTCAATGATATGGTAAAAATCCAAGCATAAGAGGGTCAAGAGAATACTTAGTTAAAAGTTAATGAGATTGAATATACTTTCATCCTTGTTTCCCTCTTTAAATAAAATATACTAGTTGATATCATTTCAAACTAAAATCTCAAAGAGGAAAGTTAGAAAAACCATGAATATCTTACTTGTTTGCTAGCTTCACTTCTTCTACCATAAAGTGATTCCCTATCCTTCTTTGTAAACATTCTTCTTCCCTAGCTCCTAGGTGGTAACTCTATGGTGATAGTGTGATGCAGGAAAACTTTGAATGAGTAAGGATGAGGGGGAAGGGTTTGATTCTTCAAGAAGAAATAGGAACAAATAAAGAGGTTAATAAGGGATGGGAGGTGTCATGAGTGAGAATGAGAAGAAGAGAGGCATGTTTTGTGTTTTGATTGATTTTACTTTATTAAGAAAACAAATATGCCAATTGACCAAATATCATCACACCATTGGCTAGCTATCTCCTTCCTCACACTATTGGTCTTCTATTTATCATACAATAAAGCTTTTAAAGAAATTGAAATTGGTTCTTAACATGCATTAGCTAATTAGCCTTTCTAGGTAATGAAGATATCTAATGTAGACTTCATTCCCAATCTTAAATCAAATTTAAGGGGATTTTGAGTTCCATTGAGGAATCGTAATAGAACATTTGGTCTTTTCATTTTTTGGGTGAAATGGGCCCTATTTATTTTTCATTATTAGTGATCTATCCCTACGCTAAAGCAAATGTTTGTATAATAACACATTAATTTTAATTAGGCTATGATTTAAATATGGCTTCATAAATTTTTCTTACCTAATGAAATCATTTTTCATAGACAATTGTATTTATGCCTTAAGCACCTTCTTTTTACACTCCTAATAACATTGCCGTTAGGAGAAATTTCATATCTCATTGTATACTATGAATTTTTACATGAAATTTTGAAATAAAATAACCTTATTTGTCCTCTAACAAATGGCACTAATTTTTCATCAATTGGATGTACTTAGAAAAATTTATGACCAAAATACTCCAAGCTAGTTAGTAAGGTGACACCTAGTTTTCTTTAAATTCAAGAAAAATTTGGTATTGATTGGATGGGAATTAAACCATGAAATTTATATGGATTGAATTCTTGGATATGTACGATCCTAATATTTTGACAATACATCAATTAGGCATTTCCTTATCAAGTTACAATAAAAAAATTATCAGGTGTGTAGAAATTTTGTACAAACATGGTAGCTTCCCAATCTTTAAAATAAACTACTCAATTCTTGTTTCATAAATATTAATTTAATAACTTCAATCCTTTGTCTAAACTTAATCATACTCATTTCTATCCAAAAATTTAGGTTCTTATACTTTAAAGTCTAGACTTGATGATCTTCCATATAATCTTTTTAACATTATTTCCATTGTATCCATATAGTTCCTACCCTAGGGTGTCTCTCAATGATATAATTCCTATGGAATTTATCTTATTTAAATTCCCCTATTTCTTCATGTTTTAACCTAATCTAAGCATTCACACTATCTTTCACAATTTTACCTACAAAACTTTCCCTACTTAGAGCTTTACTTCTCTCTTTCTAACAAAGTCTTTCCTAAATCCTCCATTAATTGTTCATAAGTACCTTAAGAAGATTTTTAAGTGTCACAACATTGAAAATGAAACATCAAAAAGTTAGGATATCAATTTTTTATAATCATCTTTTAAAAGGTATTTAAATATCTTGTTTGGAGATATGAAATGTTTACATATTGATTTTACCTTAATGGCTAACGTCTTTTATTTTTCATACTATCTATAAATTTTACTTTCACTTCATTTTTTGTTTACATGGTAGATAAAGACAACACAACTATCCCGACTATAAATTTAGAAATGTTTTAAATCTTATAATGATAACCATTCTGTTAGACCATAGACCTCTTCTACATTTATTATTGAGAGAATCATATTAACGTTAAAAGGTTTATCATAAGATTCAAATATGTATAACGTTTTATTTTGTTATTAGGGACAAAAGATGTTCATGGCCTAATGAGATACTCATAATTATAAGATTTGAAGTATTTCTAAATGTACAAAAAGGATGGGTGATGGTTGTTAAAGACAATCAAAATTAGAAATTATTGGTTTGATGAAAATTTATAATATAAGGTAACAAATTAGGTCAAACCACTAGTAATCCATTTAATACATCATTTCATATTCGATTACTAACTATGATTATAGAATTATATAAGCCTTTTATTTAGAAAAGTAAAAAATGTGAATGGAAATAGAAGTAAAATTCAATCCTACACGTTAAAGCAATTAAGCAAACAATATGTAGGTATGGTGCAGATTAATCACATAACAAAATTTAGAATGCAAGATTAAAAACAAAATATAAAACTAACATAAAAAAATAGTAGAAAAGCATAATTGATCTAAGAAAATTAGGAGCTCTTAGGTAGATTAATCACATATTGCAACATTTTTAACAATTGTAATTAATTTCTCAAAATATAATCATCTGGAACCCAAGTAATGATTCATAAATTCTACAATAGATTATTATCTAGGATTTGATTAATTTAGATTTGTAAAATTAAGTAATCACTATAATTCATAAAACTATTGAAACCTTTAATTTAATTATTCAATCCTTTGTTTACACATGAAGATATTAACTAACCAAAATTTAACATATATACAAATTAAAATCATAAATCACAATATTGAACACATATTATATCAAATATATATCAAATTCATGCAATTCTAGAAAATCAGATAAGCGAATTAGAAAAAGAAGAAAATCAATTAATTATAAATAACATTATAGTTTGGGATCTCATAATACATATTGAGATAAGCCTCAAATTCCATAAATTAATATGAAAATTACCCTTCTATGGATGAAAAGAAGAAACTTGAAGAAAAAAGAAAGTTATTTACAATTATATATTCTACCTTTAAAGGCATAAACTCTTAAATTTGATTTACTATGCTACAAAACTTAATAAGCTAAGTTAATATATCTCCTAGGGTTATAAAAAAAAGAGCCTTCTTAATTTTAAAAGCTCATATCTTAATTTACAATTTAACCAACTAATAATGTTTTACTGTAGTAATTTTCATTACTTAAATTCCAACCCATGTTTAACTTTAAGACAATGCAATTTCAATAAATCCCAAACATAAAATTTATTAGGCTAGATTTTAGACAACTTTAGGCTCTAGTTTCATCTTAATTAGGCCTTAAGAGCTTTAGATATGACCTTAAAACTAAGACTAGTATGGTTTGAATAAAAATAAAACATTAACTTTAGAGGCATTTTTGTTCTTTAAAGAGTTTGAATTAGGATTTAACCAAAACATAAAAGTTTTAAAACCTTCTCTAAAATTTTGAATGATATAAAGATCATCTAATTCTAATATCTAAAACCTAGGTTATAGCTAGAAATCTAAAACAATATAAAAATTTAGCATTAACTAAACAATTTCAAAATAATAGAAAACTAACACCTAGTCACATAACAAGGCCAATTGTATAAAATTAAGCATATGTAACACATTAAGAGGCATAAAATAAGAGGAAATAATATAGTCAATATTTTACACATCAAGGATGCATTATTCTCATATTTTACCTAATACTATAAAGTAAAGAATAGATAGCTAATGTCTACAAAATCATGTAGAAAACTTCAACTTGAGAAAATAGATTAAATCTTTTCAAGACATAATACAAGAATTTGCAACAAATATTTTATTCTCTTCAACCTAAGGAATGAATGACTATGCTATATACTATATTAATGATCTTGTGTAGTTTCGTATAGGCCATTTTATGGAAAACATATATTGTGTAATGATTTGTAAATCTCATGAAATGGTTAATTGTGATGTTACTATATAAGTCATAGTTGGAGAAAATGGTATTTGTTGTTAGAAAAATGTCAAGATGCAAAAACTTGACAATGTTATCTGAGAAAATAGTATCCATTGTTAGAAAAATGTCAAGATAAAGAAGTTGTATTAATAAAAATAAAAAAAAACTACGGGTAAACTATGTCAATTATTTGTTAAAAAATTGACATAATATGGTAAAATTAAGAAAGATGAAAAGTTGGATTAGAAAATTGGGATGCAATTACCCTAATGGCTTCTTGACCTAATCGATATCTAAAGGTATAGTATCAACTAACTAACATGTAGAAAATAATAAAAATTTACCAAGGATGGTATTTATGAGGTGTTAGGAAATTGCCAAAACTTATAATATCTAAATGTGTGTCAACAATCAACTTATATGAAATGAAGCATATGTAAGATGTTAATTTTGATTAACAATTAATGTGAATGTTCTGCATATTGCCTATAAATTTCACTCTCACTTTTCACTTGAAGCATCTCAATGATGCCTTAACCCTTATTATCCGACTTCAAATTTTGGCTTCAATATGAAGAGAGCCCACTTTCCATCTCATGAAGCACATCAAGAAAACACAGTAATGGATTGCAAGTTGATGATAAATTTTAATATGAAAAAATAGTATGTCTATTCATACATTAATAGATTTGGAGATACATGAATTATGATGCTGTTTCTTTTCACTAAAATTTATCATCAATTTGCAACTCATCTACATCCTTCAACTCAAAAGCATTTAAGCAATATAAAGGAATTATGAGCAGAGGATACTTACTTTTCCTTTTCAATTAAAGTCTATTATTGATTATAAATTATAATTTTTTTCATTGTATATGTTGATGTAATGATATTGGAATGAATAAAATGGTAAAATATGTTTTTGTAACAGCTCATCAGTTTCTTGTTTATTTCATTTGCACTCAACCTTTTGTTATTTGTATCTATTTAATTGTACAAGAAAAATGTTATACTACAAAAAAATAAAATTAATGCTAAGGATTTCACCTAAACTAAGTTGAACAAATACATACATATATATATGTATATATATATATGTATATATATATATATATGTATATATATATATATATGTATATATATATATATATATATATGTATATATATATATGTATGTATATATATATATATATATGTATATATATATATATGTATATATATATATATCAATTTGTAAAATGATATTGGTGTTCTTACAAGATTTATATTAAAATTATAATTTTTTTCTTTGAAAGATTATACAAAAAGTTCTCCAAACAAAAGATATTATCACAATCCAAATCTTATTTGATCATGATCAATGTGAATAGCATTGCCTTAACATTATTCACTAACCTTTTTTTCTCTTTTATTTTTCTCATAATATCAATTATTGTTACGCTCTTAAATTTTATGGAAACACTATAACAATTATATATTGTTTATGAGGATATCTTGTTGGTGCACTTGGTTTGAATATAATAGCATTGAATATACTAACAGTGGGGAAGTCACAAGTGGTCATCGTTTTGTGCAAAATACTGTAACCACATATGGACAAACCTATTACGTTATTGTTACTATTATAAAGATTGAGTATATGGCAAATCATAAGTCTCCTAAAATCTTAATAAATTCTAAGCCTTTTAATGTTCACAACTCGTGTGTGCTTGTATATGTATAGCAGATAGTAGATGACTACAGCACCTATATGCATTGTCAGGCCCATATTTATACTTTTTTCCTACCAAAGTTAGTTTATAATTATATTGGCTTCACTTGAAAACCTTATGAATATATAAGAACTTACTCACATCACATCATGTTAGTTTTATTTATTATTTATATTTTGTTTGGTTTGACAAGTTTCTAATCATGATTGATTATATTCTTAGTTTATATACACAGATCTCTTATATAGCATAAAAAAAACATTTTACAAAAAATGTAATTAATTTACAATAGTTTTAGGTATATATATATATTGCAACATTCATACGATATGCATGGATGGTAGGGGTTAATAAAGTTTGGGGTGCTCCTTTATGCCTATTTTCAGGAAGTAGTGAAACTTCAATGGTAATAACCATAAATTAAGTAAAAGTCTTGATTCAATCATTTTTATTCTTCTTAGGATCTATCTCGGAAGTTAGATTTCTTGCAACATTTGGAAAAAATATTCAACAATAAAAATGAGTATAAACACTCAACTAGTAACTATCTAACCTGCTATATAATGAGTTAGATAGTTAAATAAATTTCATGTAAATAATATATTTAACAATCTATAGTTTATCATTATATTCATAAGTATAAATATTATATTAATATTTTTTACTTAAACTATCCAAAATTTAAATATACTATCTTTTAAATGTGTGAAAAGAATGACAATATGGTATACAAATTTTCTCTTTATTACTCCTATCAACCATAACCGTCTCTCCTCCAACCCTTTTCCTCAATTCAATCATATCTCTGTCTCTTACAAATAACATTAAGCCAATATTTCTCCCTCATTATTTTATTCATTCATTTTTCAGTCAAAAACTCAATATTAAAAAAATATACCTTCCAAAATATTTTTTATTATCATTTTTGAAGGACGTAAAAATTAATATACAAGAAAACAATACATACAAGTTACAATAGAATAAATGACAACCTACAAATCTTTATTCATTCATACTTCCAAACAACAAGAATAGGAACGTTACTAGCAAAGTAATGCACAACAGTACATAGTAGTACTATATTTATTATTATTTTATGGAAAAAAATGTTGTATTACAACAGCAAGAGTTGTGATCAACAATTATTAAAAAAATATCACTTTCTACTAACTATAACTTTTTTGAAAATAATAACCAACATTATGGATAAATAAATATATAAATTTAAGGAAGAGTTTCTACTATTTAACTCATCAAATAGAGGTAGAGAATCACTTACTTGTAGAGAAGATTTCCATTAATCATCTAAAATTTACAATAAAAATATTTTAATTCTAACTTACCAATTTATTGTTATTATTTACGAAAAGAAAGAAATGATCATTTACCTTAAGCCAAGAAAAAGAAATAGTAGTGTTCTAAGATTCTGATAGAAAAATAAAGAAAGTAGTGCCAGCTTGAGAAAAGACTGAAGATTGCGTGAAGTGTGTGCTGTGAATCAATTGAGTGAAGGAGGCATTTATATTGGACTTAAAATATTAAAATACTACTCCAATGATGAGTTGAATTAATTATGGAGATTATGTGTATGGGCAGGTGGCCAATAATCTTCTCCACATTGATTATTCAAAGTTTTCCTCCCGTGTTCTGCAAGCCGCCTAACAATTAGTAGATATCTTCTGCTGCTACTACTACTACTATTATTATTATTATTATTATTATTATTATTATTATTATTATTATATAGCTTGCCTGATGCCCAGATGATGATGCCATCCGGCTGCTGTGAGCATAGCATGTTCTACCACTACTACTACTACTATTACTACTACTACTACTATTATTATATAGCTTGCCTGATGCCTAGATGATGATGCCATCCGGCTGCTGTGAGCATAGCATGTTCTACCACACGCGGAACACTAAATGAGATCTCATGAACAAGCATTGAGAGCAACTACCTTCTTCATATATTTATATTCATTAGTTTACTAAAATGTTTTTCAATTCATATACTACTCCATCCAATTTATATGAAACCCCCTTTTTTCCTCAAAAACAAAAATTTTGTAACAACTTAATGCTAAGACAAATTCTAATTCCTAAAATTTTGAATTTCTAAATTTTTATAATATTATATTATTTAATATAATTTTATGCACATTAATTGATGTTACAGATTTTGATTTCTTTAATGATATTAAAGTATTATGACGTTGATTCTTAATATGATAGGCATCAATTTTTTTGTAGTAACCAATATGAAAACTTAAAAAAAGTGTGAACACTAAGGAGTGAGTTGAAAAATAAAAAGAGTAAAGCCCATGAACTATTTGCAAATTTTTTTTTAAAACTCTTCTAATCCTAAAATGATTCTCTTTCAAACAAGGTATACTCACCTCTTAAAATAATTTTCTTCAATTTTGCATTTATATTAACTAATTATTCTATAGGAATGTAGCTTTATTAGCCTATTACTAAATATGTAAGGTTGTGTGCTCACTCAAAAAGCATAGAATATAATAGAAAAGATTATTTAATTTGTGTGTTTGTTCTTATAATTTAGTTTTTAATTTCATAATTAATCATATTTTATTTCTTTCATTTTTTACACAACTTTTACAAGTTTGTATAGTCAGAAAATTTAATTTCTTTTATCTTATTTGACATTTGATGGTATTAACTACTATTATTAATATGAAATGTGTAATATTATACATCAAATTTTAATAAATGCTCATTGCATTACATGTATTGGACTCAAGAGTCTTTTGTAAGGAGTGCAAACTTTACATATCGAGTAACAAATATTAGATATAAATATCACTAATTTTATACATGTATTATAGTATTTAAAATTGTTGAAATTAAGATTCTATAGTATCATCAAAGATCTTAATTTCTATTTTCTTGCTAAAGCGTTTTGTAAGGAGGAATGTATGAAGAATAGAGAAAAGAGGAACTACAAGAAAGGGGTAGGTTTAGGATGGGGTATGACATACCATGTAGGTTATTTAAAAAATTAAAGTAGTATCAAATATTAAACAAGGATTATTTAGTAAAAAACCAACATTTCATGTTGTTATATAAGATAATTACTTTATAAAAGTCCTACCTCACCAAGTTATATTTTCCATGGAGAAATGATGACAATTATCATAAATATAAAAACTAATGTAGTTTTACACTTTTACTTTAGTTATAAAACTATCGTGGAATTTTTTAACAAATAATGTTGCTTGTATATACATCAATTTTTAATTAACATCTAACTTGTCAAACAACCGATGTCATACCAGAATTCTATAGTAATAAAAATAGATATGAAAGTGATTAAACACATTGTATTCTTTCTATAATTCTTTTAATGGACTTATTTCTCAACTTCACTTAAGGTGTAGACTTAAAATCAAATTGCATTAAATACTTATGTCTTGTAATTTGTTGCCTTTTTGTTTTTGAATTATGCCATTGCCCTATTGTTCCCATATTGTCATCATTTGACATTTTCCAACAAATCAAAACCTACTTTCATCGATTGTGGACTTTTATTCTAATTCTACCAAGTTTAGGTCTTAATTTTGGTGTTGCTTGATTCTAGTTTTGATTTTGCAGATCATTGTTAGTTTCAATATTATGTTCAATTTATTTAAAGAAGTTTTGGCATAGTTTAGTTTTGGAATTCTATATCTTATTTTCTTGTAATAGTAAGAGTAAATATACCACTAAATGCATACACAAGGACCATAGATTAAATTTATATACAAAAAAAGGCAAAGTCTTTAATAGGCATTTTCATTTATAGCTTTGGTGACTTCATTGAAAGAACTCTATGCAAAAGATGAAACAAATTTGGTAAAATATTTCTTGATATGCATGTAATGTGCTAGAGCTCTATAAAGGTGAAGTTTTGAAGACTTTTGATAATAGTATTTGTATCAAAATAAATATTGTTGAAATTTTAACCTAAATCTTATTTTTTATAGGATAGATTCTGTTCAAGTCTTCATCTTATTTAAGCTTGAATTTTAAAGAGATAGAATTATGATTAAATTAGGTAAAACCCATTATTTAATATTATGATTAAATTAGACTTATCCTATGCTAATTAAGAATTTGGGATAATAAATACTTATAATATGTAATGTTTATTTAGGTGGGGCAGGTAAGAGAATTTATTTTTGTAATCTAGAGAATTATTTTTGTAATCTTTATGAGGTTACTTGAAATCCTACAATTTATCCTTACTCTTTCATGAGAATATTAAAAGTGAGGAGTGCATGCTTCATTAATGAAAAAATGTCCATTGGGTTAGAGGAAAAACTATAAGGTAATTTATGTTTATTTAGGATATAAATTTAAGAATGATTAAACACTTTTTATATTGATTTCTTGGTAATTGCTTTTGCTAGATTTGTTTCATGTCATTGCCTGAATATTAGGTTAAAAGTTGAATCTTGTTAAATATTTGTGTGTTCTTTATTTGATTTTTTTTATCTTGAATTATAACAAATTGCTATCTCTTCTACATTGCCATCATTTAAAATTTTTCAATGCCGTCCATTCTCCTCCCTTTTATTTCCTTCTATTCTCTTATTGCCATTCATTCTTTTTCCTTCCAAACTTTACCATTTAGGACTTTTAAAGAAAATAATTTAAAGGGATATGTTTTGACATGTTTTTGAAACAAGTTGTATTGGCAACTTGTTTATATTAGATATTAGAATTTTTGTTGAAATATGAAAAAATTAATATTTTTATTACAATTGTAAATGATGAAATTGTAACTTTTTATATCTTTGTTATATGTATAGGTCCATTTATCTTTATAATCAAATACTGGCAAACTAATTACTTATTTCATTTTTTATTATTTGTCACAATTAATCAATTTCATAAATATTAAAAAAATAGTTTAATTTGTTTATCCTTAATAAATTTTCCAAAACTACGCTTTATTAGTTGACACATTTCAAAAAGGATAATAAACCATTTATTAGTTAAAAGGAAGGTTAAAATTAGAAAAATAATATTTAATGTTTCATTAAAATTGTAAAGTAACAAATAAAAAGGAATAAAAAAAGTCTTCAAAATATGACAACTAATAAGTAATGGAAAAAGTAACAAGATGAATTGCTTGACTTAAAGCTAATTTATTTCTCTTCTACCATATTTAGTAAGTTTCAATTATTCATTTATTGTTTCCATTCTAGGCTATTAATTTGACTCTTCTCATGATTAGTTATTAACAATTTATTCATTTCTATTGTGATTATGAATATACAATATCTTATGATTCTACAGCAAAAAAAAGATTTAAATTAATTTTTATTTGAATTATTTTAAATTTTAATTTTTTTCTAAGTTAAATTTTAATTTTTTAAACATGGGATATAGGCAAATTAATGGCTATGGTATTTTATTCTATATTTTAACATGTACTTTGATTTTTTTTTTTAAAAAAAAAGAACAAGCTTAGGTTGGTTTCAAAAAAAATTATATTTGAATAAATTATTTGCTAATTCAATTGAATTATCAATAATTTTTAATAAAAAGTAAATATTACTAATTACTAATTTGACTAGATTAATAATAAATATTTCCTAAATTATTTTTTCAAACTTTATTTAGTGATATAAATAAAAAAATTACTAAAGTAATAAAACTATATTTTTTAAATAATAACATTATTTCATGGTCATAGTAAATGGATTAAAGTGATAGATTGAGTTATTTTGCTCATCGATGCTAAATTAAATTTTATAAAACAATAACTTCAATTAAATCATTTGAAAAAAATAATATTAAACATGAAAAATAATTTATTGTTACCCAAGAATTCATTGTGAGATAAATGTGAAATTAAAAATTGCTACAAGTCACGAATTATTCACGATAGGTCTTAATCACGAATTTTAATAAGGATTTGCTATAACTATCAACCCTAGATGAAAAGTTAATTAAAGAGACTTTTCTGACACCGATGGAGAATGTGTAGAATTAATCAGAGGGTTTAAAAGTAACAACCTTTATTTATGTTAATAATATTAATAAGTTAACCTATCATCGAAAATCACTAATTATTACATTAGTTGGGTTAGATTACCATTGGGCTCAAATTATTTAGTCACTTTAATATTAAGTTAAACTTTTTTACATTTTATTTTATTATTGAATTAATAGGTTCACAATAGAAAATTTAATAATCTCTCACTTGGACCATGTAATTCAATAATAGTTGTCACTTTAATAAAATGTAAAAGAAAAATTATGATATATTTACACTTATTGATCTAAATTGAAATAATAAATGTCCAGTAATATAAAACATAATATTTGATAAGGATATCAATAAAATATATATATTATACACTTACACCTCAGTGACCATCTACAATATTCGATATCAATATACATAATTATTGGTATGTGTCCTAGGAGCTAACCATAAAATGATTATAATAATGCACAATCTATCATATTTTATTTCAGACAATACAATTATTATATTTTTTTCATTTTAATATTAGCTTAATTTATAACTTAATATAAAAATTATCCTTGGAATAATTTTATTATTCCTAAAATGGTCATAGTTGAGTATTATTGTGAATGGGATAACAATAGTACATCAAGACTATTATGTATGGTGATTGATAATTATGAATCATAAATACATGATATCAAGTAAATACATAGGTACATTCTTAGTAAACAAATGTACTAGACTAACTCGCTGTGAGATTGTTACATGGATTGTTATGTGTCATTAGTTATTCTTATGTGATCATAATGCATATAGTCTTTTGACCTAAAGTCACTATGGTTCCTTACCAGAGGGGTCACACACTTTGATGCTATCATGTGTCACCTTTAATCAGGATGACATGTAGGGCTTTGATTAGGTGTGTCACGAATTATGCAAAGGTATACAAGTGACGTACATGGGATTTTGTACTTTTTGTATAAAAAAAGTGATATCCTTAAGCCTCTTTATTAAGTGAGACTAAGAAATGCATAGCTATACTCAAATAGATTAATATGGGATATTAATCATTTGTTTAAATTAATCTACTCAATATCAAGAGATATGGATTGAACGTTAATGAAGATGACATATTTCATGCCTTTACTTCAATTTAGATATCATTACAAAAGGGATTGTATTGTAAAGTGTTGTTCACACGAATTATACAGAGGGATATAAGTGATATACATGGTATTTTGTACCTCCTGTATAAAAGGAATGATATCCTTAAGCCTCTTGATTGAGTTAGACTAAGAAATGCATAGCTATGCTCAAACAAATTAATATGTGGTATTAATCATTCGTTTAAATTAATTTACTCAATACCAAGAGATGTGGATTGAACGTTAATGAGGATGACACATTTCATGCCTTTACTTCAATTTAGATATCATTATAAAAGGAATTGTGTTGTAAAGTGTTGTTCACACATAAGGTGGATGTCAAATCACAAACATTCTTACTACTTGAGTGATAATGATGTATTACTAGATATCACTTATTATTTATGGTCTAATAATGGATTATTACTAATATAGTAAGAACCTACAAGATCACATAAAAGGAGTAACAATAAGATAATAATTAATTAAGTTTTAATTAGATTAAAACCCTCCTAGTTAGGCTTGTTATTTAATGCATATGTATATATATTATCAAAGTAATAATATATATTATTCATGTAATATATAGTATATTATATGATAATATTATTATCTAATAATATTTAATTATTAATATTAATGTAATATTAGATAATTAACGGATAAACCCTATCTCTTATCACTTTTACCTTGAAAGAGATAAGGTATTAGTGGTCAAATAAAATTAAGAATAAGGGGGTGGTTTTATACATGCACTGCCACTAAAATATCCACAAGACACCCCAAAAACCTTATTCCCTTGTGGGAGAATTGCTTCCAAGCAAATTCGCAGAGGCAGAGAATTCATCATTTACTCTATGTGGATATCGTAGAGGTATCATCGTTTGATTGTGCTTCTAATTTATGATCTACACTTTAATAGATAATTGTTCTAAACATAATTTTTTTATCTATGTCTCTGTGTATTAATTCTGAGAAGGTTTCATGATTTTTTTTTTGAAATCCACTATGCTTAAGTGTATGTAAAACTTAACAATAACAAGTTCATGCTTAATAAGATTTACATAATAAAATTGTGACAATATATGTAAAACTATATACACTAGATTGAAGCACCCATTTAAGATGCTAAATGAGAATTGTCATTCTTAGTGTAGTGTTGAGACAAGGTCTAAACATCTCTATAAATATGCTTTAATGAAAACGTGCACAATATATGGCAAACATGAATATTTCATTTATATACATCTTTGAGAAAATAGTACACATTATAGTATTTCCACTAACTCAAAACATCAAAAAACTTAGTTAATCTCATATTGATTACATGATCATGATATACTCCTACTACTAAGCCTTTTGCTAGTGGATCTGTGAGCATATAATTTATGGAAATATGTTCAATACATGTGAAATGCTTGCGTACCTTTTCTTACACAAATTAGTACTTTATATAAAAATGCTTTGTATAGGCAAAACTTTTATTATTATGAAACAAGTTTACAATAACAATATTATCATAATATATGGTCAAGGGTTTTAAAATGCTTTCAATAATCTCGAAACTAGCCATAAAATTCCCTAACCATATGGCAGTACAAGTGGTTTCATAAAATGCCACATGTTCTACTTCCATAGTGGAGGTTATTATTAAGGATTACTTAACACTTTTTCACAATACAACTCCTCTTGCCATCATAAAAATGGATCCATATGTAGATTTTTTTTATCATTTGGACAGCTAGGAAAATCTAAATCTAAGTGACCTATAACTATAAAATTTTCCAATCTCTTATGGGTTAGCATATAATCTTTTGTACCCTAAAGGTACCTCAAAACTCTTTTCACAGCATATAATGTCTCTAACTAGAATTACTGAAGTATTTCCCCAGTACATCAATAGTATAAGCTATATCAGAATGTGTACATACCAAAGCATACATCAAGCTACCATTAACCAATACATATAGGACATTTTTCATTCTTTCTATTTCAATATCATTTTGAAGACATTTGGACTTATAGAAAATTTCTCCTTTTAAAATAGGTATAGAAAGTTGAGAATAAGTTAACATGTTGAATATCTTTAGTACTTTCTCAATGTAAGTTTACTAAGACAAACTAAGCAAACCCCATGATCTATCACGACAAATCTCTATCTTGCAAACATAAGAGGTATTTCTAAGATCTTTCATATCAAAATGTTTAGATAATATTTGTTTTGTCTCAGTCAGCAAGTTTATGTCATTGTTTATAAGGAGAATATCATTCATATATAGCACTAAAATAACAAAACTGCTCATACCCATCAATATATAAATACATTAGTTAATTGCATTCTTCTTGAACCCAAAAGAAGTCACTACCTCATCAAACTTAAGGTACCACTATCTAGAAGCTTGTTTAAAGCTATAAATAGACTTTTTAATTAGGACACAAGATGCTTCTTTCTCTTCTCTTGGAAACCATTTAGCTAGTTCATATAAATAGTCTCTATTAAATCACCATTAAAAAAGGTTATTTTTACATCTAGCTAATGTAGTTCTAAATCAAAATATGTCACCAAAGTCATGATAACACAAAATGAGTCTTTGGTTGAAACTAGTGAAAAGGTTTCTTTATAATCTATATCTTCCTTTTAGGTGTAACCTTTTACTAGCAATCTAGCCTTGTACTTTCGAATTTATCTCAAGCACCCTCTCAGTCTTGAAGACCCATTTGCATCCAATTGAATTACAATCTACAAGAAGCTCCACTAGATCCCACACTTGATTCTTATGCATTAAAGCTAACTCATCCTTTATAACATTTATCCAATCAGAATAGTTTAAACAGGATATAGCTTGAAAAATGGTTATAGGATTAGTATCATCATTAATATCTTATTCATGCTCATACTAATATACAAGATAATCATTAGAAATTATCTTAATGGAATTTCTTCATTTACTTCATCTGGCTCAACATTTTCTACCATTGGTTTTATTAGATCGACTAATGGAATAATAGAAGATGACTCTCCTAATGTTAATGTTAATGAAATAATTGTTTTGTCTTTAGAAATGTCCATGATACATGGTATTTGGCTTCTACTATCCAACTTATCCTCAAATAAGATGGCTTAATTAAACTTAATTACTCTAGTTGAATGAGTTAAACAGTAAAATTTGCTTTTCCTCAAGCCATTACAATACCCAATGAAGTATCCACTAATAGTTTTTTAATCAAGTTTTCTTATGTATGGAATGTACATCTTTACTTCAGCTTTGCAACCTTAAACACAAAAGTGCCTTAGATTAGGCTTCTTCCTATATAATAGTTTATAAAGGACCTTAGAGATTAATTTACTAGGAACTTGATTTGGAATGTATGTTGTTGTTCTCAATGTATCACCCTATAAGAATTCTAATAATGAAGTATAGACCAACGTGCATCTTACCATGTCCATAAAATTTCTATTCCTCCTTTCTACAGTTCAATTTTTCTTTGATGTACCAAACATGGTGTACCTTACTTTAATTCCACAATCTTGTAGGTATCTCATAAAAGGACCAAGGTTTCTTCCTATTTCATCATACCTACAATAATATTCCCTACCTCTATTAGAATTAATGCACTTTATTTGTTTCCCCAATTTCAGTTTAACTATCACCTTGAATGACTTGAAGGTTTGTAATGATTTTGATTTATCACTAGGTAGTTCCACCCAACCAAATCTAAAGTAATTATTAATGAATAAGATGAAGTATTTATAATCACCCATAGCATTAGATGTGATAAGCTCACTAATATCAGTGTGAATCAATTTTAGAACATTCAACTTCATTGATCCCATATGCTCTACTTCAACTTTATCTTCATTTCTAAGTCTCACAATCAACTTTTCTTCATTCAGTTTCCTCATATTTGTCAATGCTTGGAAACAATCAGTCACATGAATAGTCACACCAATATCTAACCATTAAGAGTTCGATGGTACATCAACAATATTTGACTCAAAACAAACTAGACCTAGATAGATACGTTTCTTTTTTTTTTCTCAACCCATTTCTTGTATTTAAATTGGTTTATTTTCTTATGTCTATACTTCTTATAGAACCTGCAGTTACCTTTAAATTAGGCTTTATTGGGTTTATAGCGTTATTGTCCACTAAAATCACCTTTATCACCCTTTTCCTTCCATAATTATGGCATCGCTTGTTATTTTTCTAATTAGACTTTCCACTACGACCTGAATGTGTGCCATAACAAGTATAATTAACTATCTAAGCCTTTTCTTTCTTCATGTTTTTCTTAACCTTTATAATGATTGAAATCTACTTATTGATAGTTTATTCTAATTTTTTAGTATTATAAGAGGTTTCAGAACATTAAATTGAGGTGGAAGAGACTCCAGTACATGCCAAGTTAAATAACTTTCTCCCAAATTAACTTGCATGATTTTTCAGCTTGTTGTAATAATTAACTAATATAAAAAAGTGTTCTCTCACCCCGTTGACACTATTATATACTAATTTCTCAAACAATGAAAAATATTGTCCTTTCTCAACCTTACAAAACTTCTTATCCTTTTTAGTTACAAAATTTAAGAACTCTTTTGCATTTCTTCTTGCAAGAATGCTTTCTCTTATTGTTTTGTCTATCATTTATTTCATTACCATCAAACACACTTTATTAAAATGGATCCACTTTTCATGATGATTCTTTTAATTTGCTGTAAATTCAACATTAATCTAAAGTTCTACTTTCTTAATCACCAAGTCAAGGTTAGAGATTGCCCGATATAATTTTAGTGATTTAGCCTAGTCTCCATGATTGGTTTCATTAAACGTTTTAATTGCATTTAATTGTATATGTAAAGAAGTTAAGGAAATAAATTTTAAAACATTAATGTATGTTTAACTTTAACAATGCTAGAAATTTTCATTAATAAGCTATACAATTAAACTCAATATTATATTATAAAGTCCAATACTAATAGAGCATTAAAGGCCCTATAATATAATACAAAGATTAAATATCATATTTCTAAAATTTTAACATTGATAAGGTGATGAAAATTCTAGAAATATAATACTTATTTCTATATTTATGTTATCATCAATAAATCATATTAATAATATTATACTGATAGGGTATTAAAATATTATTAATATGATACTCTCTTTAGTCTAACTACTATTATAAAAAAATGAACAAAATTTTATACAATTGAGTTCATGATAGGTGGATTTATAATTACACAAAACTTTATAGTATAACATAAGTTTAAATAATTTTCTAAAATTATATTTCTATACATACATACATATAAAAAAAATAATTAATGGACCAAATAGTCTTAAAATTTCACCAAAAAAATATACGTGGAAGCTCAATGTGCAATAAAATTACAATGAAATTTTTGGCTCAAAATAAAATTATTTGACTATCCAAATTAAAATGAAAAAAGTAATTAAAATATTTTTTAATTTAAAAAAATCTAAAAAATTCCTTAAAATAGCTCCAAAAGTAGAGTCCAAAAAATTGCATTTTAGACATTATATATATATATATATATATATATATATATATATATATATATTACACATAATAATGTCTTGATGCATTTTAATATTTTTAATGCTGAAATTTTTCAAAGAAATTATATTCAAAAAAATTGTATTTAAAATTAATTTAAACAATTTGCTGTAAATTTATTCGCAATCAATGTTAGTTATGAATTTTAATAAAAAATTACTGCTCCGGTTAATTCTAGATGAAAATTTAATTAATGAGACTTTTCTGGCAACGGAGAGTATACGGAATTAATTATAGACTTTTTTTTTACCCCTTCACACGCATCTGTCTGGTGATAGTGGCATCCATAACCGTAAGAAAGCATGAGAGTTCAAGCATCTGCTGACAAATCTCCCTTGTATGAGATCGCTGGCACAGATTCGGCCATTCAAGGAAGCCGCAAGCTTGACCAAACAAAAGGATTCAGGTGAATCAATGTCTCTGCTAACTTGCTTCCTATCTACTGTTTAACTTCTTCCCCAATGGTAAGTCGCTCTTTCTTGTTTCTTCTTTAACAGTACAAATTTCTTTGTGATTTCATCCTTGGTCTTTCATTAATTTTATATGATCTAATTTCTATTTTTATTTTTGGAGTTAAAATAATGAATCTAATCTTAGAATTTAGCAATTTCATATGACTTATTTTCTATTCTTATTTTTCTAGTTGAAATGATGGATCTGACTTTAATTTTAAATCATAGAAATTCTTGTTTCCTATTGTCACTGCATATGTCAAGTTTGAGTGCTGGTTCTATGTATAATTTCGAAAGCAAGGTGCATGTATTAACTCTGGTGGTCCTGTGAAACCAATCTAAAAGATGATTCAATGTTAGAAATCTCCTTTTTTTTCTTTTTTTTTTTTGGGGGGGGGGGGTGTGGGGACTTGTGTTTACAGTCTTACTTTTTCTCTGCTTGGCACCATCTCAATCCTTCTATGTTTTGGAATCCTCTAAGGAAAGCTACATTTGGTTCATAGAAAGTTCTTGTATATTTTAGAGTCCTAGAATGAGAGCTACATGCCGGTCATGAAATTTTTGTTGTGTGGAGGTGTCAATTAAGTGTTTTTTTTTTAATTTTAAACATCCTATTAATATGCCATTCTTGTTGTTACCAATAAATTCTCATGTCAACAAAGCAAAGCAAAGCAAATTAACCAAAAAAGAAGAAAAGAAATTGATTAGTATTTGTGTGCTCATCCTATAAAAGGATAAAAGGAAATTAATGGTTGAACGTGGTTGTGGGAAGGAAAAAATATGACCAGTTATCATTAATGCATAATAAACATCTAGATAGAGAGGGAATGGGTGCAAAGAAATGCAGGCCTCATTTCTTTTAGAAAATGCTCAGATAACATAGCTTACTGTGGTCAAAATTCGGATTATCATTTACATGCAGGATATTAGCTACATGGACTAGAAAGAAAATTGATAGAAAAAGAAAGTATTATTAAAAGAAGGAAGAAGAATATATCAATAGAGAATGAGAAATTCTCACAAGAAAGAAAACTTATATTGATAGCTTGAAATTTTGCAGGATCTCTTTAGCAAATTGGCGAACAAAACTACTTATTATGGTCCCCAGGAGACCAAGTAGTGAACAGAACTATTCTAGTTTCTTTGTTGTATTCTAACTCTAAGAGATTGAATAAAATGCTATTTGGATTCGCAAAACCATTATGGTTGTGTTTGAGTTCACTGTAAGTCAGTTTTCTGTCTTTTCTTTTGTTCTCGTAAATGATCGATACTGTTTGTAATTTTAACCTCTTTATAATTTTAAACTTGAGTTTTGTTTCCCAAGGGGGCAACAATATGCAAAAGCTGAACAGAGGATTGGGGACATCGTTAACAGGATTACTGGCCTTTCTTATTGAGTCTATTGCAAATGCGGTCTTTCAGGCTATTTTCATTGGATCTACAGTTATTGTTTTAGGTAAGCTTTTATGTACATCACAAATCACAAGTATAAGACTCCTCAACCACCATCTTTAAATTTAAAAGGGCTCTTAATAGTTCAATTTGGAATAGTTTACATCTCTGTATGATCCATTGACTTTAGCAATGTATCACTCAATTTATTTATATTTCTAGTATTTTTAAAATTTAAAATTGAATCAAACTTTGAACTACTCTCAAGTAACTTGGTTGATTACCATATCCACCCATTTTATGCTTAAAAAGACTGAAATTGGTGAATGAGAAAAGTATCATGATAAGGACACAAAGCTTAGATGATAAACTTGCCACTGGAAACTCTGTTTTTAAGTCTTAATATTAAAATTAGTAATCAATCATCCTTTTTGTTACTTTGTTTTTGTTGATCTTGATGCTACTACAGTTCTGGCTCTGGTTGATCTTGTTTCTATAAAGATTCCTAAACCAGTGAACTTACTAGTGTATGCTGGTCCCGAGTCACAATATTGCCCTGCACGATTATATGAGTAATGTCCATTTTACTGAAGTTCATTTCTTGAAGGGTATTTCTGTTTCTATACCATTCCTTATTCCTTATATATTTGTATCAAATCCTTCTCAAATACGAGTACGTCCCAGATGAGCAGAATGAGCTGAAATTGCATATTAATGCTCAAAATTGCTTACATTGCAAGGTAAGTTCCTAGTCAAATTGGTGGGTGATAACTGTTTATGCAGACACAGCTTTTCAATTGGCAATTGGTTCCAATTGAATGGTTATGGAACAGGAGTTTGTTGCTTCAGGTAATGTTTGGGTGAAAAGTTTTCGAGTTAAGCCCCTTATATGGAAAGGAAGCACAAGAATGATTGAGATGAAGGCCAATAAATGTGCAGACTCTACTTATGTATATATTGCTGAGTGAATATCAATTTGGAACTTTTAGTTTGATCGTGCTCCTTCCTAACCTTTCTATGGTATCACACCAGTAGCTCCAATCCCCATGTCCTTCTTTTAACTGATACTATCCTAAGCGATTGCCAATGTTAAGTTCTTATATGTACTATTTTGATATAGTTTATAATTCCATTATTGATCTTCATAGAAAAGGCACATTCATCAAGAATCTGGTGGTTTTTTTCCCCCTAATTGTGAATACAAGCTGACCTTTTTTTTCTGTGTTGACCTCACCGTTTCCAACATATTAGGTAACGTTAACTGTCTTATTGTTTTCTTGTTCCTCATTTTTTGTTGAATTATGCCCTTTTTATGTAGCTGCTAATTATATTCAGCCTAAGAGCAAAGCTATGCATAGTTCTGATGAGTTTTTTGATCAGGTACTTGATAACCAATTTGCATACTTGTTTTGGTTCTGTGAAGTGTAACACTTATAATTCTCTGTTTTTCAAGGTTATGTCTGTGGAACTGAAAATAGAGGACTCAGAATCAAAAGATGGCACATCAACTCTACCTTCTGGGCAATCTGATGCTGGGAGTTTCTGTTTCAGTTGGTGAGTTTATGTGTGTGCGTGTATATACATATATATCTCTATATATATACATAGAGAGAGAGAGAGAGACAGAGATTTTCTATCCGTTGATTCAATTAACAGGCTATCCTAAGATTATATTTTACATTAAGAAAAAGCGTGCTGTGCTACTCCAAGGCTCAATATGTTTGACTTTAGGATAATTCTTAAATATTATATCAGGGCACTTTGCCAGTTTATTGAAGAGATAACTCTTTAATATTTATGCTGACTAATTTTTTCATTTACTTTTCAGGATGATGGCACCTACCAAAATTAATTGTGTTAGAGTAAAATTTTTTTTTGGTGCCATATGTATGTATTTAGCAACAGTGAACATTACAAAAACAATTGTAAATGACATAAAAGTCATGGTTATTTACTAAATTTATTAAGCAATTATTTTTTATGGTCAAATATATTAATAAAAGTTATAGTTATAAAAATGATTATAAATTTTGGCAGTGGGTGACATTCACTAATGCTCTGTTTGGAATGGATGAAAACACAGATAAGTGCAAAGGGGCGGGTGAAATGGTAGGTGAAAATGAGAATTTTCCCCATTTGGCTGCCAAGCGTAAACAGAGGAGGGCGTAATTTGGAGTGAAAAATATCAGTGGGGGCCCACACTTACAATTTCACCCCAATTTTGGGGGGTAATCCGAGTGAAATGGTTTTCATTTTTTCCCTTTCCGCAAACTGCCCTCAACCTCCAGCCAGATTATCTCTTCTTCTCGCCACACAACAAGAAATCCCCATCAGAGCTTTGTCATTATCTCGCCTCACAACAAGAAAATGCCATCAGAACTTTGTCATCGTCTCTGTCCACAACGTTCTCTACTCCACGATTCTTCACTGTTCGTTGCGAAGGAAGAAGAAGCCGCATTAGAGTTCTCACCTAAGGAAGGCGTTCGGAGGAGCAGCACCATCGCCCGTTTGTGTCGCTGTTGATCTCTGATTTTTCTGTGAATCTAGGACTGCTGAAGTCGATTGAAGCCACAAAAGTATGAATACTATCATATCTGTTGCATTGTTGCATCTGGCACTGGGGGAGTGTTTCTATTTTGGGTTCTTGTTGTTGGTTGCTTCAACAGGTGTTCCGGTTGGCGTTGATGGTGGAACCTTGACTAATGCATGTAGATCGAGAAGTAAGGATGCTGATTGTTGCAAAAGATGCTTGCTAGTTGGTTAGTGGAAACTGCAGGGGTTTGACTATTGGTGGTGGAGGATCTAGAAGCTCTTAGGTCAGTAGGATATGTTTGAATTTTTATAAGAATTACATTTGTAACTATTCGGAATAACCCCTTATTTATTTTATAAGCATTTGGAATATGAGAATTAATATTCCAACAACTCCAAATATGTGAAGTGGGTGCAACCAGGGGCGTAAAATTTCATTGGCCCCACATGAAATTTTACCCCTCCATTTTGCGGGATTTGGAGGTGAAATTCCCAAATTTCTCCCAGCTGCCCTTCAATTTTGCTACTGCTGGCTTCTCGCGACTGCTGCTGCTGCTCCTCCCATGAAGACCTCTTCTCCTCCACACGCAGAGTGTCCGCCTACGGAGAAGCCCAAAATGTTGTCTTCTCCGGCGACGGGAAAACGTGCAAGGAAGCCTGAAGTACTGTCTTCTCCTTTCTCCCGAAACACAAACTCCCTCCCGCACACAGAAACACTCTCCTTTTCTTTCTATAAAACGGTTAAACCATAGCTCTACCTCTTACAGTCACAGAATCTCGATTGCAGGAACTTCAGGGTGTTACCTTTTTGCCTTTTTTGCTGTGTCTTCTTGCTCTATTTGCTCACTTTGTGCTATAGTGTTTAACAAGATTAGAAAAATTAATAATTTTTTTATAATTATGTATTTTGATTAAATTTTTTATATTAAAAAATTCCTAAATTAAAATTTAATAAAAAAATTTTTACTTTACAAATAAGTGCTTTATTTAAAAAAATAATAAATTAAATTATTTTTAATTAATCAAAAAATTAAATTAATAAGATTAGAAAATTTAATAATTTTTTTATAATTATTATCATTAAATATGTATAATTCTATTAAACAATGATAATTTAGTAATCACCATAAGTATTTTTTTAAAATATAATGCAAATTTTTTAATATTTATTAATTATATGAAAATAAAAAATTATAATTTTTTAAATATGTTAGTATTCAGAGAAAAATTTAACATATTTTCCTTCATCCATAAATTATTTGTTATTTAATTTTACTAAATAATATTATAACTATCTCAACATAACATAACAAAAGGATATTTTAGTCATTTCACTCATTCACATTTCCTTTCCCCTCTATTTTCACCCATTCCAAACAAAAGAAATTCATTTCGCTCATATTTACTCCCCTTCCTATTTTCACTCATTCCAAACAATTCAGGTGAAATTACTTTCACCTCTATTTCCTTCCCCTCCATTTCCACTCATTTCCATTTACACTCCTTTCTATTTTCACCTCCAACCAAACATACCCTAATAGTATTAATTTATTAAGTAATTATTTTGGAAGACCAAATGTGTCAATAAAAATCCTAATTAAAAAAATGATTATAAATTGACAATCGATGAATATCACTAATAATTTTGAATTAAATTTATCAAGTAATTATTTTTTATGACCGAACATGTTAATAAAAATATTACTTCACTTTTTAACGTATTGATCATTGAAAATTAGAACCATGTATTGTGATAGTCATCACTATTGATAATTATAAAAAAAAATAATGATAGTCAATGGTTTTTGATATTAAAATTTGTAATATCTTTTGTTGTAACAATCATTGACAACTAAATTATTGTCAATAATTTTATTTTTGATGGTCAAGTTTTGTTTTATCAATGGTTGAAAATAGTGACTTTTTTTGTAGTGTCCCCCTTCTAAGCCAAAGGTTGTTGGTTTATTTTCACAGAAAATATTTTTTGTAAAATATAATTATAAGATTTAAAATATAAGAAAAAATTTTATTTGCTTAATATTAAATATGAAAAATTTGAAAAAATAGTTCCTTTTATTTCAAAGAAGAATTTATCTTTTTCTATTTACATATCTCTAAATATTATTTTTTTAATCATTAATATAATTGACATATCATTATTTTATTAATACATATATAAATGATATTTTTCTAAAAAATATTTTTCATTAAAATAAACGGAGCTTAAGTTTGATAAATTGTTAGAGTAAAATTTGATACAATATCAACAAACTAGGAAGTGACACATCATTAAGAATAATTAAAGTAATTTGGAGACTTCATGACTATTAAAATCATTTTATTGGTCATTTCCATGTATGTGTGATGTAGTTCATCATTAGTGTAACATTCTTTTACACTATCATTACAAGTCTAAATCAGGATTAAATATTTAAAAAGAAAAGTGGCAAATTTAAATCAATTACATATTTCAATTGCTCTAGTGGGAAGATAATTCTTGAAATAAAAGATCTTCTAAATCATTATAAAAAATGTTAAAGGCAACGGCATATTTCCTAAGCCAGAAAGAGAGAATAGCATGCTGGTTTGTCTAATCAATAATATTCGGAAGATGCTGTTGTATGTTACAGATTCTTTGACAAAGAAGCGGCGCAAGAAGTGTCCGATAATGCAAAGGATTCAGTAAACTCGTGGAAACTCCGCACTGTGACCCAAGTAGAAGAGTTGAAAGCTATTGGGAGATTGCTTCCTATATGGGCAACTGGTATAATCTTTGCCACTGAATCTGATCAGATGACCCCCTTATTCTTGTTGCAAGGCAAAACCCTGGATCCTCATTTTGGCAAATCCAAATTCCAAATACCAGCAGCATCTCTTTCCGTATTTGACACCATCAATGTCATCTTCTGGGTGCCCATCTATTACCGGCTAATTGTTACATTTGCAAGAAGGTTCACGGGGCACAAAAATGGCCTAACACAACTCCAAAGAATAGGCATTGGCCTCTTCATATCGATATTTTCCATGGTGTCTGCCGGAATTTTGGAGGTCGTGAGATTGAGAAATGTGAAGAGGCATAATTATTATGAACTCAAGCACATGTCAATGTCCAT
Source organism: Sindora glabra (assembly GCA_020226215.1). NCBI lineage: Eukaryota > Viridiplantae > Streptophyta > Magnoliopsida > Fabales > Fabaceae > Sindora > Sindora glabra. Next base: position 85,655,690 of record CM035227.1, on the reverse strand, counting down.
TTTCTGGCAAGTTCCACAGTATTTTATTATAGGGTGTGCTGAAGTGTTCACATTTATTGGACAATATCTATTCTGCTTTGCAACTCCCCACCGTTGCACTTGGACAATATCTGAGCTCTTTGCTTGTGACTATTGTCACGAAAGTGAGTACTAGGAATGGCAAGCCTGGATGGATACCTGATAATCTAAATTACGGACATCTCCACTATTTCTTTTGGCTATTGGCAGTAGTACTAAGTGTACTCAATTTGGGAGTAATCCTTCTCGTGGCCAAGCTTTATACATACAAAGGAGCAGTTGTGACTCCGTTAAAAATTGGATCAAGCAATAACAATACTGTCACCTAAGTTCAAACTCTGCAGTTTCTCGGCCTTTTGACGTCTGCTGAAATCAGTATCATCTTCTGGAAAGTCAGGATTCCACTGCATTCATGCTGTTTTCAGTATGAGCTTTGTAAATAGTGCACGTGGAATGCAACACAGATTAATGTAATCCTTGATCCTTTGTATATGCAGACAGTGCAAAGTACTTATCCGTTTACAATACTAGTTATCAATTTTGCAATCTGTTGTTAGCATTTTCCAAGTTTATCTGATCTTTCTTAGAAGCATGCTTTCATTAGATAATAGCTTTTCGGCCCGTGCAATGTAAGGGTGCCTAATTTTTTTTCTAACATAAAAACAAGAATAATAAATATATATAAAAAGAGATTATAAAAAGTTTATAATTTTGTTTATCATATATATTTTGCAATTATATATTTAAATTTATAAATAACAAAATTTTTTAAATATAAGAGCTAGAAAATATGATGTTAGTTAAATAATTTGGTTAAATTAAATTCTTAATTTATTTAAAATATTATGATAATAAAATAATTTTGGGCTACATTTGTATTATTTAGTGATATTGATGTATAAGTTGTAATAAAAAATAGTGGAAAAATATAAAAAAACAATAAAGTAGATAAAAAATATAAATAGTGCACATGAATTTTAAAAAAATCATATTTAATTTGAAGTATATTACTCAAAAATTAATACAAAGAAAACAATGATAAAATTTAAATAAATAAATTTTATTTTAATTTACTAATATTTTTATTTAAAAGTAAAACAATTAATTATATAATTCGATTAGTATTTTCTAAATTAAAATTTTCACTATTTTAAATATTTTATAATAAAATTAACTATATTATACTATATATATAAATATATACACACACCGTTTAGTGATATTAGTGTGTAAATGGTAGATAATAGAAATGAATATGATTAAAAAAAAAAAAGAAAAGTATGAAATGTAAGAAATAAAAAATAGAAAAGTAGAACGTGAGATATAAAGATATGCAAGAGTAATTAAGTAATTTAAATAAATTAAATCTTTAATGTTTTTAAGACAAGAAGGAATAAATTTATAAAATATATAATATACACTTCTTTATGATACTAGTCAATGTTCTACAAATAACGCAAGTAATATTCTACTGAAAAATGAAAAGAAGATGTAATGGAAGAAATAAAAAAAATGTGATTTTGATATTAAATAATATAAGAATTAAAAATATAATATGAAGTTAAGCAAATTAATTATATCAAATCTTCAACTTATTTAAAATACTTTTATATCAAATATATAATATATTATATTTTATTTATATTACTTATATTAATTTTAAATTTTATTTATTAACAATATAAAATATTCTATCGATTACCATTTTATCCTTTAAAAGAAAACATTCTAGGTGAATGAAGCACAGTGGTCTTCCCTTCTTCTTGCCTCTCTTTTATTATTATTATTATTAAATTATTGTTATGGGCATCACGGTTTGATTCCAGCGTTTGTTTAGGATGGCTTAGTTTGTCCATTGGGGAAAAGAGTTTATATGATTTTCTCCTTTTTTTTTTCTTTGATAAATTATTCCAACCTTTTTTAAAATTTTGTCCAATTACATTTAAACCCTCAAAATTGAAACTCGGATGCAAAACTCTTCAAAGTTGATGCATACACCAACTCTTCAAGTCAGATTAGCAAATCCAAACTCCCCATTCCAATTCAATCGATTTCTCTGAAGATCGAATAAATGCCTCTTTCCTCCTCTTTCCTTCTTAAAAAAGTAACAGCAAAGCTGAATTCTTGAGGCGAAGAATACTGGGAAAGGGAGAAGTAATGGTTAGTGCAAAAATGTTTTGCGATCTAGATGGGAGGGTGAGGGAGGCAGAAAGTTCCAGACAAGGGAAAGGGGCAGTTTAATTTAGCAAATAAAGTAGGAGAGAAAACCAAGTGGAAGGCTGAGAGATATTGAGGGAGACGGAAAGTTCTGGAAGAGGGAAACGGCAGTTTAATTTAGTAAATACAGGGGGGGGAGAGAGCCAATGGAAGACGGAGAGATATTAGGAAAATTTTATTAGACTTTTAATTGATAATTGATTGAACTTTTCTGATATATGAATGACGCCATTAAATTCTTAAATATTAATCGATTAAGAATCAGAATTTCTCACATTTAAGAAAATTGATAACAAATTCATAAATAAAGATTAAATGTCACCTTTAAAAAAAATTGATAATGATTCATAAGTAATTTTTAATTGCTTTGATATTCTTTTTTAATAATTTATTATTAATTTTTGTTCTTTGATTTTTGCTTAACAGCATAATCCTTTTTTTACATGTGTTATCAATTTAATTTAACTTTGTTTAATTTGAAAGTTATTACTTCTAAAATATAGCAGTTAATTATATTTTATGTATTTTGAAAGTATAATATTTAAAAATTTAGTTTAAACTATCTATTGATCATTTTATAAATAAAATTTGTAAGATGAATAAAAATTTACATCCACAACAACCACAGTTTGTATTTTAAAAAATGCATTATCTACAATCACAAAAAATACAATGTAATCACATTTGTGATCGTAATTCAATTTAAATCCTTAATTTCAACTATAACATTAGTCTCACCTAATAAATGAAAAATAATTGTCAACTTTAATTGTTTATTTGTAAGCCTAGCAGCGTTTGCACTACTAAAGATTTTTCCATTAACATTGACATATCAATGTTGGTTAAAGTAATTAAAATCAATGTATATAATGGTGCAATAAAATTTTTATAAGTGCTACTTACCATGTTAGTTAAAATAAAGAACTAACATCTAAAGAAATACGAGGACAATTTACATATTAGGTTTTAATAAAATTATTATCTTTTTATCTTGTAAGATTTTAGACATCAATTCATAAAATAATTGATATTTAAAGTTATGTGAATAGTTTCATTTTTGAAAATGCAAGAACACTTTATATATTACTTCTTAAAAAGACATTGCCTTTTCTTTCCATGAGACTTTAGATGTCAATTCATTAAATAATCAACACTTAAAGTCATATGAGTAGTGTCATTTTTAAAAAATACGAGGACACTTTAGATATTAGTTAAAAAAATATTGTCTTTTCCTCCTATGAAACCTTAGACATTGGTTCATAAGATAATTGATATTTAAAGTCATGTGAACAATGTTATTTTTTAAAATACAATAATACTTTAAATCTCCATTCTTAAAAAAATTATCATCTTTTCTTCTATAAGACTTTAGATAGTGGTTTATTAAATAACTGGCATCAAAAGTCATATAAGCAATACCATTTTTAAAAATATGAGAACACTTTAGACATCAATTTTTTTTAAAAAAAAAATCATCTCTTCTTTGTACTAGACTTTAGACATCATTTTGCAAAATAATTAACATTTAAAGTCATGCAATTAGTGATATTTTTATGCCATAAAATAAAGCAAATCTTACTTTTTTTTTCATCATTATCACTTTTACTCTTCTTATTTATTTCTAGACTCCTAAACCCTATAATATCCCTAAGACAATATTTAAAGTTTATTATTTTAAATAACCTAAAATAGTTATTTTTATTAGAAAGCATAGTTAAACTATATTTATTTATGCTAAGGTGAGATAAGATTATTTAAATGTTGATTAAGCAAATATTGTCATAATTTTATTTAGTGGAAGTGTTATCTAGATTTTGGGAAATTTTAAATAAGATTGGAAAAGATTTCAAGGAAAAGGGTTTTTAAATTAAACGAATGATTAGGATTAACAAATGGGGGTTGAGATTTGAAGGATTAGGGGCTCATGGTGCACCAAGAAGTACTAGATCATTGCTCGTGACTTCTTTTGCTTTTTTCTTTCTTGTTCTGATTTCCTCCCTTTTAGTTTTCTAATCAGTCTTCTCTGTCTCTTCTCTAGTTTTCTTCTCTTTCCCTCCTTCCTTTTTTTGTGTCACTGCTACTTATCCTTCTTTTTCTTTAATCAGCATTTGGGCATCATGTTCCCATCATTGTTTTCCTTTTGTTAACTGATGTGCGATGAGGCCATCACCACAAGTTATTACTATTCAGCATCACTTTTTGGTCATGAAGAAGCAATTGTGATAAGTGATCAAGCAACAAATCAGAGTCTCTCCTTTACGTGATTTTTGGCCACCAACGATGCTAAACACCTTCTTGCAAGTTGTAGTTGGAAAGAAAGGCAGAATAGAGTAGATTGGAAGCTATTACTTCTTGCCAACAATTTGCTACTTCCCTGGAGATGGTAAGCTACTAGCGGCACTACCCAGTAACAATAAGCATAAATATATCATGAAATTCAAATATTTATAGCATTTTGTTGGTTGATCCAAGAAAGACCCATTTGGGTATTTTGATAAACATCATGATATAGTTAAAAAATATGATCTTTATGTTATGAAAGGGTAAAATGAGATGATTAAGATATATATATATATATATATATAAGAAGCCTTATATGCCATTATTTTAAAAAAATCATTACGCATGCAGAATAAAACCCATCTATGGGTATTTTGAAAATATAATAATAGTCTAAGAAAATAGAAGTTTTATGATGTGGATTGTTAGAGCAAATTATTTAGAGTAAATATATAGTATCGGATTAAAATATTTTACAAGATTCTGACTTGATCTAAGTAAAACTTACTTTTCGAGTAATATAGATTTTAATAAACTCTAGAAAAAGAAGGGTCACTATACTATAAAAGGATTAAGTAATATAATAAAGATCTTTTATGCTACCAACTCTAATATTCTTGAGTGATTTCAAGTTGAATTAAAAAAGGCACATATATATGTATATGATTTCTCTATGGAGCTTAACAATAATTTAAGGATATCATGCTATGAATCATTAAGTCCTAATATTATGTTTAAATTGTATGGATATAAGAAATTACTCCTTTGAACATATCTCTACTTTGAAGGGTGAGTAATTGAAAATAATGAAACTAATAATCATGAATGCTTAAATGAGGTAGAGTGGATTAATGAGAGTTTTAAGTTAAAATCTTACCTATATGGCTTTAAATTGAAAGTCCCTAAATCATGGCGTGGTTGACTTCAAAGCTAGTAACATGGGTTGTTAGTATATCATGACATGAGAGAAAAATTGAGATGATAGGAAAGATAATAAAGAATGCTCTTTATTTATAATTTTTTCTTGTGAATCACAAATAGGAAAATAAAAGAATGTTGAATACAGATGCTTCAAAGTAAATGAAATATATAGACCTTACAGGAAAGTATATATCTCACTCTAATTTATATTTTAAATATTAAAGTGTTAAAATGTTATAAATTATGATCCTTCTTGTAAATGCTAAATACCACATATCTATTCACCAATAAATCTTAAATAAGGTAAAAGGGAATTATAAGATATATAATGAAATCAATTATGTGGTAAAGTGTGAACAATTCAAAAATGATGCTTATGACGAATTAGTAATTATCTATTGTAGAGAATGATAGGCTAGTAAGACATTGTGATAATGTTATTGACTACTGATTGATAGCACTTTGACATGTGATGACAAGTGAGATTTGTATTGTGACTGAATTTATATCGTTACCTGTTAATGCTTACTAAAATGGTAGAATATGAAAGTGGATGATATTGACTAAATATGGATTGATTCTTGTGGCCATGCAAGAAAGCATGATGGTGCTGATATATTCTATCATGTATTCTGATTTACCCTGTAAGAATAGAATGATTACCTTATGTTGATATTGCATTGAATCTTGTGACATGTAAAGCTAAGCTCTATTGTACATTATTATGATTTGAAATGTGCCATGAGTGGCAATTGAAGTGAGGAATGTGATGGGGTGATAATGTGAAATTCATATGAAAAATTCCCGATAACAGCTTGTAGAAGGTATAAAGTAGACTTTGGAAGGATAAGGATGGATAACTTGTGGAAGGTATAAGGATGACTTGGGAGATAAAAGGTGGATGCATGTAATTTTAATATAATTGACATACATTGTGATGTGACATGAAAACTTGTTTGTGGTTGAATATCTCTAATTGATAAGATTGTGATGATGTGATTGTAATTGAGCCACTATGGTTATCTGTGTATATGATATTCACTCGTAATGGGTGCGTGTGATATGATGATACTGTATGTCAATGAATGGTTGAGATATTGTAACTTATGATGAAAATTAAAAAGTTTAAGTTATATGTAGGTGAATATTCAATCCAAGTTTTGACTCTCTCTCTCTCTCTCTCTCTCTATATATATATATATATATATATAGCACACACAATTTTAATATATATTAAAACAAAATAATTCTTAATAAACAACAAATGATTATTTATATTTTTATTAATTAAATTTACATAATAAAATTGATAGTTTAACTAAATAATTACTATAATACGTTGAATATTTTGTTATATAATTATTTAATAAATTTAAATTCTCTTCAATATAAAAAATAAAATTTAATAAGATAATTTATGTACATATATAATACATATATACATATATACACATATATTTAAATAAATCATAAAATATATTTATATTTATTGTATAAATAATTAATTTTATTAAATATTTTATATAGTTATGAAATAATAATATTGTTAGTTAATCAAATGCTAATATAATATGTTAGTACTCGGTAATTAATTGAATCAATTAATTTCTAACATATACAACAAATTTTTTTTAGTCATGAAAGTCGGTGCGTGGCACCAGGACAAAGCCCGTTCCAATCTATCCTCGCAATTTCCCCCCGTGGTCCCCATCCATAGTTCTAGAGTGGTGAAAGGAAAGAAATCCAAATCCAGTTCAGAGATAGTTTGAAGAAGGGCAACCAAACACTTAGAAATGAACTAAAGGTAGAGGAATGCCTAGTCTACAGAAATATTTTTAGTGCAATGCCAGTTCTCATAATTTTAATATTAGTATTTTTTTATATTTTCAAGTTAAAAAATTATTTCTTAAATTTTAATATTTATTTGATTAAAATATCAAAATGCACCATCACTGCTTTTTGGTACTAGAAACTTTCTAGGTGGCTAATCCAATTATTTATATATTAATTCTGGGTTTGTACTGCATTGCTAAGGTGTCAAGCCTGAATTTTCTGTTTTTATTATTTTATTCCATTCTATTGCTTGCTTTTTTCTTTTCTCATTTTTAATTTATTTATCCTAGGTTTGTACGAAATTCATAATGTGTTCAAGGCTACGTTTTTTCATCTTATTTATTTTACTCCTTTTCTTCCTTTGTACTTCCCTTTTCAATGATGACTTTTGTCATCACTGAATGGTGGGAAGGATTTTCTATAGAACTCTTCAATGACGATTGAGAATTTTGTTATCGTTAAAGAGTTTATATATAAATAAACTTGCAGTGTCTTTTGTGCCTCATTTTGCGTCATGGCAAAGGAAGAACAATGCTAGAGAGACCTAAAGAAAGTTAGTTTTATAAATTTTTTTATAATATAGTGTATTTGCTGTTTATATACATTTTTTATGTATAATAATTTTTTATATTTACAATTTTGATTTATTATTTATAATTTTTTATAATAATTAGTAATTTTGATACTCAGGTGCCCAATTCTTATAAGTCACTTAGTCTTTTTCAACCACCTAGTCCTTCTTAGTTATTTTATGAGTATTTTTTTTATATTTGATCATGTGATCATGTTGTACATAATTACTAGTACTATTGATATGTTGCATTTGTACAATTTATATTAGATTAAAATTAATTTTAAAAAGATAAATATAAATTAAAATTAAAATGTTATTAAATAAATATATTATTTTAATTACATTTAATTATAATTTCAATTTACAAATTTTATTCAATTCAAAAAATTAAAATAAAGACTTTTAGCAATGACAAAATGTCATCTTTACAAGTAGGGCTTTTAGCGATAGTAATTTGTTGTCGTTGAAAGTCAAACTTTTAGAGATTTGAAAGTCAAACTTTCAATGACGACATTTTGTTGTTACTAAAAGCATTGTTTTCAATAATGATAATGTCATCATTGAAAGTATTCTGTTATTTAATTATTTTTTGAAATGGATCAATAGTGACAACATTTCTTATTGTTAAAAGTCAAAATTAAAAAAATTTTGAATTTTGAAAATATTTTTTGCAATGACCTTGTCGTCAGATAAACTTTGACTTTTATTGACGACAAAATATTGTCGATGTTGGAGGCTTTACCTACAAACCTATATCGATGACTTTTGTATTTAGCGATAACCGAGAATTCTATATCGATGATATTTATTATCACTAAAGGTCTTTTTTGCTATAAAGACATTAGGTTATGGAATGATAATCAATACATATATGACCATTTTGTTAAAGAATTAACTAAAATAACAAAATATCCATATAGTCCACATATCCACATAGTAGATAAATAGATCAACATACTTTACCTTGTATTCATTCTGAAAACACTAGGAATTCTATCCCAACCTTAGTTAGTAATAGCATTATAATTGCTTTGAGAATAAGTATCGCATGAAATTTTATTGAAGAATCTTCTAATTCTTCAATGAATAACCTTATAAATTTTTAATTACTTTTCACTTCATTATTGATTTGGAATGACCCATCTTATCATGCCAAATAATGAAAATATTTGGCTAGCAAACTTTTAGTTCACCATTATTTCAATTAACTTTGTTTGTGTGTGTGTGTGTGTGTGTGTGTGTGTATCAAAAGAAAATAACAATAACCTTTCCCAATACATTTTATTCACTTGAGACCATCAATAAAATATAAAGATATTCAATATCTTATTGTTCAATAAAGTATCTATTTCATCATATATCTTTAAAACTTAGTAAATATATTCAAGATTTAATTAACAATAATGCATATCAATCAACTAAATATTTTCGAGACTTAAGTTAAAAAAATGCATATTAATCAACTTTTTACTACCACATATTGTATTGATATAATTATCACCCATCTTTAATTAGGAAATATATTTCTTTTTAATAATGATGTGGATTGTTACGCTATCCATAAAAAATAGATATTCAATATTAATTTAATAAAAAATGAAATTGGCTATTATTATTAATCAAATTATCAATACTTTCTTTGGGATGTACAAATGAATTTGACACATTGAAATGCACTATATCATAAGAATTATGATTAAGAGCATTATTTTTATCAATAAAATTAGCCTCATTTTATTTTTCTTTAAAGTAGGATATAATAAAGTTTCACAAGATATTTAGATGTACATTAGGTATGTAACTAAGACATTTCGTATGGCTTTAGTAGCATATACTTTCAAAATTTATAATAGCCTTTGAATTCATAGGTCTTTCTCATTATATTCTTCAACTTCAAGCGGAGGAACTTAATCATGTGATTGTTTATACTATTCTTGTAACCGCTATAATTGCACAAATTAATTTTGCCTTTTTCTATATATATGGTTATAACTACAACCTTGTCCACTTCTAAACCTCCATTTATTAATAATACATTCACTTCAAGGAATATAATAAAATTAGCAAGATGAATTTCATTATCTTTCATAAAAAACTAGCTATTTTAATTAGTCAAAAGAATGCATAACAAAGCATTTAAATGATGATAAAAGAAAGAAAGAAAGAAAGAAAGAAAAACTATATCATGTAATTGATAAAAAGAAAAGAGAAAAATAATACTAAATAAAACTCTTTACTTCATTTACTCACTTCATCTTTGTTACTATAAATTTTATTTAACATGAAAATGATGATAAAAGAAAACCATTACCTTTATAATTTGATTACAATTTAGAGGAAGGCATGAGTCTTTTAAAACAAAGATAAATTGTTTGAAAACTTGTATCTATACTTGTTCTTTGAAAGTCAATAATAAAAGGAAAAATCTCAAGCTTTTTTACACATGATAATTTCGGCATACTCAAAGCAAATAGCAAGTTACTAAATACATAGAAACATAAGGCAAATGGTAAATCATTTAATAATAAGCATGGTTCCTAACTATAAATTTATGAACTTCTTTTTCAACATTTTGGGTTTGCAATATAAATTTTCTAAACAAGCATTTAAAACATATATTAACATAAAAGATTAACTAGGTTCAAATTGAATTCTAAATAAATATAACAAGAAAGAATAAAGAACCCAAATTTGTATGAAATTATCAAAATGTCACTTTATATCTACGCATATTGACCTCTTACTAATTATAATAGTAGTAAAACATCTAATCAAAGATAAATGTATAAAGGAAATAAAAACATTCAACCATAGATCTATTACAATAAAGTATCATACTAATAATAAAAAAGGTATAAAAGAAAATAGGCATGTAAATTTAACAAAGTTACTATTGGCACAATAAGCCCACCAAATACAATTATGATAAACATGAATAATGAACTTCTTTGGTATTTTCACACAACTTTATATCAACTCTTTATTCCTTTATTAAATTATATTTTTAGGATTCATTACATTTAAAAGAATTTAAGAATTCAATATTCATAATAGATAGTTTTCCTTGTAATATTGAGTATTAATAGCTATAATATGAACATATTTTCAAAACATAACTAAATCAAAAGTAAATGATATGCAATAGCATACAAATGAAATTTATAGATAAGTGTCAAATTAATATGCTCATTTTCTTATCAAATAATTTGAATATTTGAATTGTAAAAAAAAATTAAAGAGTAATAGAATTAATATTACAAATTAAATATGCATGAACCATTCATCATGAAGTAAAACAACAACTCACGAATAAGGAAATAATTTTATACACAATGTAATAGTCTTATAAGAAAATAATAATGGTCATAAATAATAAAAGTAATCACATTAAGTTTTCTTATTTTATACATCAAACTTAATATGCATAATGTAAATAAAAATAAAAAGGATCTTTGAATAAATAATTTATGTAACTTGATAGAGATTATTACTTGATCATATCTCATGCTCACAAATTTTGCAAATTTGAGCAGATTGAACAATATTTCTTCTTTTACAAATTCAAAAACTCAATTTAGAATGGAATCATGTTAATAACATGTTATAAAAATGCTTAACACTAAAGAGATAACTAAAGAAATATATGAAGGAAATGAAGAACAATTATGAAAGGATGGGTATATTTTATTCGACCATACATGGAATGTTTCATACAACTCATATTTATAGGGCAAATAGGTCAAATATTATAATTTCATAATAATGATTCATAAAGAAAATTGAAACTTAGTAATTGACCATAATGAAAATATAATGCTTGAAATATGAACGTCCAAATTTAATTATCATTATTCATAATAATTTATTTATTATAAAGATGAGAAACAATAAATAAAATTAATTTAAATATTTTAAATTTATGTTTCTCTATTAAACTTACTTAATTTTTTTTTATTATTTTAGTTTATATAATATGTTAAAATATTTGGATAATACATGTTTCATTTGAGAGATGCACATAAACAATAAATTAAACATACTAAAAAAGAATGATGTTCATGATAAATTAGAAGGTAATTTCTTTTTCACCATGGTAAACCTTTCCATTATAGTTGTTTCAACACTCAAAATTTTATTTACTTACTTTATTCCCTTGTAGTTTGAAAAGCAAGTCATTAAGTATTCTTTAATCCTATATCCAAATTGTATGGAACTAATGTAGAGAAAAAATAAGGCTATTCTGTTAGTTATAAATTATATATGCTAAATTTGAGATTGTGTATTATAATTAAGATGAAATATACATTACTTTCTATTCAATATGATATCAATATGTATTATGAAATTATAGTATTTTTTGTTTTGGGGGGTTTTTTAATGTATTTCAGGTTATAAATAGTCCAATAGGAAATTTAATGAGATGTTATATAAAATAAAGAAGTTGTAAGGAACAAGATTTTCAATTTTTAGTTTGAGGGAATGTAATACAATATTGGTTATGTGAATTACCGAAATAATATATTAGACATTTCACATTGGTTAATAATATAAATTAACATTGAACTATAATTTTCAATGATAGTTATCAAGAGAAAATCGATGTCTTTAAATATTATTGGTTACCAAGTAGTGGACCTATGAGAAATGACGATGGTTTATATTTTTAATGAATCAGCATAGTGTTACTTTTATATGATGGTTTTGTAATTGACATTGTAAAATTTTACTATACTAATCAATAAAATGATGAAACAAAGCCAACATCTAGTCGTCTAAATAACTGATGTCTATTTATGGCTTTATAATAGTGATAGTTGACTATGGCCTATTTTCTTGCAAAATCTCATGCAAAGACATAGTTCATTTGGGATACAATCCTCAATATTTCATTCCACAAGTGACAAAACTCAAATAATGCATTATACATTGCATCCATAACACCATATAACCTAAATCCAACATGGATTTCAAATCAAAACAAGCAATTTCATAAATTTCTTCATGATTCATGCAAATAAAGATATCACAGTTCTATCCAACTTAAATTATGCTAAAATCATTTAAAACCATTAGAATGCTTACTTAACCTATATAAGGGAGATGAATGGAAGGTAGAATTATGGTTGGTTTGCTCCTAATCATCCAAAATTAACAAAATCCTATTTAAGGTTCAAAAATCCTTTATTTCAATTCAAAACTCTTAATTTATTTCAATACCGAAAGAAAATTGAGGACAAACCTTTTAAGAATTGGGATTTTAAATGTCATATTTTGTTTGGGCTAAAGATTGTAAAAGTTTGATGAAAATTGTTGTTTCTTGTGGTGATTTGAAAAGAAAAGAGGGAAAGGAACAAGAAGATGAAAGAGGAGAGGTTTTAGGTTTGAAAAATAAGGGAAGGCTGAAGTGGGAAAAGTAATGAAGAAAATAAGACCAAAGGTAGAGAGCAAGGATTTAAATTATGGTTGCAGTCACGGTCATGATCGTGGTTGTGTTGCAATGCGGACAAATGTAGAAAAATATAATCATAATGGTTTAAAATTATAAAAAATCACAAATACAATTTGATCTAAAAATATAATATTGCACATAATATTGCAGTGGTGGACCATTTTTTAAATCTTAGGTAGAAAGGGAAAAGTCCCTAATTCCTCTACATATTTCATGGTCATGATTGTGTTGCAATACGGATAAATGTGAAAAAATACGATTATAATAGTCTAAAATTACAAAAAATTGTGGATATAGTCTGATCCAAAAATACAATGTTGCACACAATATTGCAGTTGTGGGCCGTTTTTTAAATCTTAGGTAGAGAGGGAAAAGTCCCTAACTCCTTTACATATTTCATATTTCAAATTCCATTAAATTAATTTAATTAATTTTCATGATTTTTATCCCATAATCCATTACAAAAATACATTAGTCTTTATGTAAAGAAAATTTCATTTTAAATCTAATTGTAATAATTAAGTAACTAATTTTCATATAAAATATTTTAAATTCTAAAGGGCGTAAAAAAATGCCACCCTTAACCAGTTTTAATTCATTTTAAAGTTTACTGTTAATATAATACTATGTTAATCTATATTTAATAATGAGCTGAACTTTTTCTAATGTTGCATAAGCAAATTAGGAATGAAAATAAAATAAAATAGTTATTTTATAATTATGTTTTATATAATTATGAATGAAATGTGCATTTCATTTTTATATTTAGTACATCAAAATAATGTATAAATATAATGGAGAAGAAGTAATTAATGAAAATAACATTGTTATTAAAAAATAATATCTTATTAATTAATTTAATATAAAAATATATGAAATAATCAATAATCAAAATTTTTTCATATTTTAAATTTTATTATCAAATTTATAACTAATAAAATAATTCTATAGTAAAAGCTTAAAATGTTGAATTTCCTAAATTTTTATATTAAATATTTTTTAATAAATAATATGAAATATCTTATTTTTCTATTTATTATGAAAATATAATTATCAAAACATTTTGATGGAAAAATGACTAAAATCTTATTTTAGTCCCTATAAAATTGAGTTTGTATCAAGTTGGTCTTTATATACAAAATGATCAATAATAAATTTTTTTTATATTTTAAATTTTATTATCAAAGTTATAACTAATAAAATATTTTTATAGTAAAAGCTTAAATTGTTGAATTTCGTAAATTTTTTATAATAAATATTTTTTAATAAATAATATGAAATATCATATTTTTCTATTTATTATGAAAATATAATTGTGAAAATATTTTGATAGAAAAATGACTAAAACCTTATTTTAATCGCTATAAAATTGAGTTTGTATCAAGTCAGTCCTTATAAGATTAACTCTATATTAAATTTTAGTCCTTTCATATAGTAATTTAGTGATTCAATCTTATATATAAAGGGACTAAAATTTAACTTGAAGTTAATCTTATAAGAATCAACTTGATATAAACTTTTATTGAAAGATCAAATTGATACAAACTCAATCTTTTGTGAATTAAAATAAGATTTTAGTCAAAATATTAAAAAATTAATATTATTTTATTATTTATTAATGAAAGATAATTTTGAAATATAAGAAAAATATTTCACCTAGATAAGGCCATAAAAGAATTATTCCATAATCGACTGATACATCATTTAATGTAATGACATCTTCTTTCCATATTGTTTATTGGAGAGATTTTTTACCTATTTTTTTCCCATTCTTACTCTATTCTATTCTATTCTATCATATCAAATGCAAAATAATTGTTTTGGCAAGAAAAATCTTTGAGAATTGTAGTTAAATCAAACATTTTGTAAGAAACAAACTAGCAACTAAGGGTGGAAATAGGATAGGCTCATTATCAGAAACCTACGGTTTAACCTACTTTTAGACTAGACTAGCCTAGTTTTTTTATTTAAATAGGCTAAGTCACATATAATAAATAGATCTATTTATATAAATATTCTAGACCTATAATTTGTGGGCTTAACTCATGAGCCCATCCAATTGATCCATTTAAATAGTTAGAATGTGTATGTATAATATAATATAATATCATATATAATATATACATTTATTATACAATATACATGTATATGATATTATTAAAATTCCAATACATATAATTATAAACATATACGTAATTTAATTATTCATTTGCATTTTTACCTTGAAGGCTTATATCTGTTAGTTTATTTGAAATTTGAATATTTATTTATGTAAATAGATTTCAAACAGACTAATAAATTAAGAGGTCGTTTGGTTTATACGGGAACTAAGTTCCCATGGGAAATGAAATTTCACAGGAAGTTGATTTCCTGTATGAACTTCCTGGGAAATCTCAAATTTTGTTTAGTTGACATGGAGCAAGTTCCATTTCCTATTAAAGAACTTCCTATATTTTTGTTTGGTTTAATTTTGTATTTCCTACGATATAATAATGAAATAATCATAATAGCTTCCAAAATAATATATTAACAAATATTAATTGATTTCAATTTTTTTATGTGAAAAATACTATTCTCTAAGGCGGGAAAATGAAAAGATACGACATTGAAGTGATAAAATGCAATGGCCTGAATACGAAACGACACACGCGATGGGTGTTTCGGCGAGTACAAAAAGGCTGAAACAGTAACAATACTTCGCATTCCATCTCAAAGCTCAATACCAGTGATCTCAAGACGCAGGAAGACACCGTACAAATTATCACCAAATACAACAAGAAAAGACACCAAACGACCTTGAACAACCGGATAACATCATTTATCAACATCGGACACTTAAAATAAGATCAAACAGTAACTCCGCACAAATGGGTCGTCCACAGGTAAACCCACATCCTTTTTATCATTGACTCTAGTACAAGCATTATACTTCAGTTATAAGTGCAACAAAAATGTCACAATTTCCTTGGATTTGTATTCCTATGTAAGTTGAAGGGAAACCCTAGAAGTTAATACGACCACAAAATGCTAAATATTTTGTTGCATGTTACTGTCACTCCACATAATATCTGTTTGTATGAGAAACAGAAAAATGGCACCGTGCATATTTCATTGTCCTTTTGACATTCTGTTCACATAAAAACAAACGGACATTAGGGAGTCATCTGATGCCCAAAAGTAAAGTGTTTTTCCATCAGCATTGCCTTTAATCATGTTTGATTTGTAAGTTTAACACCACAGTGTGGTGGGTGTTACTGTTCTCAGCGAAACAGTAACATCTCATTTCATTAGTCTTTGATAGGGTAAGCACATTGGTTTTGTCAAAGTTTTCCGTTTAGTCACGAATCATCTTGTCTATATCCTATGTTTTTTGTGCTGGCATCTTTGTTTGCGGACCAAACACTACCATGTTACCATGGTAGAGGTTTGTAAAACAGTTATGTCTCGGTTCTTGGCTTATGTTATTGTTTCTCGGTGAAACAATAACACACCACTACCACGAGATTTCGTTGTCACTTATACAGCATTTTGCCTGCTCATGGTTGTTTTTGCTCATTGTCAACACTGGAGAGCTTTGTTAAACATGCATATCTTATTTTTTATTCATGTTACAGTTTCTTGCTGGAACATTCACACATTATTTCTCGTAGGTTACACCATCAATCATACATCATTTTGTTAACTTATGTTCCTTTTTCTCGTTATCAATGCAGTAGAGATTCGTAAAATAGTTATTTCTCAAATCTGGGCTCATGTTACTATTTTTCAGTGAAATAGCAACACAGCTCTACCACGAGGTTGTATTGTTAGTCAGACCTCATAGAAACTACTTGTGCATGTTTTGGTTCTTTTTCAATATAGTAGAGTGTTGTCAAACTCGCATATCTCGCTTTTCTGGCTCATGTTACTGTTTCTTGGTGAAATAGTAACACATAATTTCTTCGAATCTCCGTTGTCAATCATGCCTCACCTTGTCAACTTACATTCCTTGTGTTCATTAACAATATAGTAGGGATTCATAAAATAGTAATATCTCAGCTCTTAGCTCTTGTTATTGTTCCTTGGTGTAATAGTAACACATCTCTATCACGAGGTTGCATTATTAGTCCTACCTCATATTGTCCACTTGTACATGTTCTTGTTCTTTTTCAACGTAGTAGATTGATGTCAAACTCGCATATCTCATTTTTTTGGCTCATGTTACTGTTTCTTGGTGAAATAGTAACACATGGTTCCTTAGAACCTCCATTGTTGATCACACCTCATCTTCTCAACTTATGTTCCTATTGCTCGTTATCAACGCAGTAGAGATCCGTAAGACAGTTATATTTCGGTTATTGGCTCATGTTACTGTTTCTCGGTGAAACAGTAACACACCACTGCCATGATGTTGCATTGTTATCCATACCTCATAGAGTAGCATTTCCCCACGATGTTGCAATGTTGTTCATGTTTTTGCTTGTTGTTTGTTCAATAGAGTTTTGTTAAACATGTATATCTCATTTTTTATAGTGTATTATTTTTTCTTGCTGAAATAGTAACACACTAGAAAGAATTGGATGTTGCATTATTAATCATACCTCGTTTTGTCTATTTATGCTTGATTTAACGCTTGATTTGACATTTACCTGAGCAGAAAGGCGCTAAAGCACTTACACAAGCAGGTGATTCTAATGAAGAAACCTAAAAATTCCAGCAATATAGGTCCAATCTGTTGGCGTGCATTAGGCAGGTTGATTAACTTCAATTCAATGACAGGCACATGATAGTGCTGTGACACAACCTATTTTGGGTCCTAATTAATGCAATAATAACAAAGGAACTGAATTGTAGCATGTGTCGGAAGAGCGATGTTGAAATTCAGTCCATAATTGTTACCTTCTCAAAAAAGAATAATCATTTCAATTCGGGGGTGAATATCTCATAATAACACCAATATCAGTGAAGCTAATCTTTGGAATAAGAGATGGAGACCAGCCCATCCAGACAACATCTGGCAAAAGGATACTGTCAGACTTTGACATAAGATGTTTCCGTGGCAAACAACGGATGAGTAAACTAATAATATTCAATGCACTCGAAAGAGCAGTGTGAGGAACATCGGAGATTGATGTGCAGGATTTCTCCCGCCTCATGACATTGGTGCTTCTAGTCACCCTCTTCATACCAAACAGGGCCCACACATTGGGCTGGTCATATATCAAATACGTAGAGGACGTAAATGCAATAGCACAATATGGGTGGTCACAGCACATTCACGACCAACTAATGAATTCTCCCAAAAAGGACAGCACCCCCAATGTAACTGGCTATGTCATGTTATTGCCAATAAGTTAAAGATGTCAAAATTGCTTTTTACTTCATGTTCGTATCCTTTACATTATCTTCATTCATCTCCATTCATTTGAGTGAATGTTCCTGTCTCCTTATTGTATGTTTGTCGCAAGTCTTGGCTCATGTTAATGTTTTAGACTAAAACAGTAACATGTCCCTGCTTTGTTTATGAATGGTTACCTAAAGTTTTATGACATTATTATTATTAATGTGATTTCATTTAATAGTTATTTATGATTTTTTGGTTCATGTTAATGACTGCGTACAAGAATGACTTGTTTACTTCCAGTTATTTTTGCTCTTTTTATTACTCCGTCCTTGGATGCAGCCTCCTAAGAAATTAACGTGACAAAATGTACGTTTTATTGTCGACAGTATTGGCTGTGTGAGATTACAAGCGTGCTGAGCGGGCATCACATCAAAATAGTTCCAAGATGCCTTAAATGGGACCTAAAGCTCCTCACACGCCAACTGAGGGAACAACTTATCAGCCAGCTTCAGGTAACAGTATAAAAATATCAACTTATTATGAAGCCCGATACATGTTAGTACAAGAAAATATATTATTGTCTATTTTCATGAGAAATAGTAACATCGAACAAGATGTTACTATTTATACATGAAACAGTAACAAGTCCTTCCCTCTAGGTTTCTATTGTTATTTTGATACCCATTCCAATAATTTACTTTATTTTATGCATGGTGTTGCTGTTTCATAACAAACATAAGCATGCCATAGTCACAATGCAACATGTTACTGTACTTTTTGAAAACAATAATATGCGTCTTTCATCTGTTTTAACAGTCAGTAATATTTGATTTGCCAATTTTTTCCCCTTCATTGACATTGTGTTATGGTTTCCATGTAAAAGAGTAACATATCGCGGGGTTCTCCTCTTCTGGAGTGGAAACAGACACATCTTTTGATTCCAATTTCTTTCTACTAATCGTACATTATTTTGTGCATTTATTGTATTTCACATTTAATAATTTACTCATAATTATTGTTATGCTGAAATTTTGTCCTTTATTTTCATGTTTCTGTTTCTCGCCAAAATAGTAACATACCGATTTTCCACTCTAACAGTGGAAATAATGTTATGTTTCAAGTCATAAATAAAGAAATTGAGCCCATAGTACATGAATACGACCTCCTCTATATAGAAGAAACAAATCTACGGTTAATTGAATTTGTTGACAAAATAAAATCACAAGACAGACCCTCCCAATCGGAGGATTCGGTGGGCAATACTGAGATAGCATCGATCCAATACGTGATCTAACCTCAGGCAATAAAGCTGAACCAATTTGTTGATATTGCACTATCCCACAAGGAGCAACAGCAACAAAACAACGATGAAGTCTTACGACTTAGGGATCAACTCTTCAGTGCAAACACAGAAATACTCAAACTGAAGGATGAATTGACGTCCCTCACTAAAAAACTTCAGTCGTTAGAACAACAGACATAAGAAAACGCAGAGACAATAGCTAAACTCAAACACGATAACACACAGCTACAAGAACAACTGTCCACAGCAACAAGTGAGGTAGAAAACCTCAAGGCGGTCAACGATAGTTTGGAAAATCATAATAAACAGCTTAATGCACAGCTATTAGAACAAATTGTGCAGGTGGTTGAATAAGATGAGGTAGAAACCACCAGAGCTGATGAGCAACATATAGATGAGAAAAAGCAGCGTTCGATGATAGCAAATATAAAAAAAAAATAAAAATAAAACGGGACAAGGAGTTCACGTACTTGGGTCCATTGAAAAAATGAACGAGATAAACATATGCACATCAACAGACAGCGACTGCTGAGGAGGTCTACGGGCAGAGCAAAGAGGCCCCTGTTATAATTGAAGATGATACATCAGCAGATAAAACCAAGAAAAAGTAGACTCATAAGGCACCGAATACTACAAAGTTTTCAATTGCAAAATACCTGACCCAAGATGTCAGGAGTAAGATGGTGCAATTAAAATTGGCAAGAGATCCACAGTAAGTCATGTCCTATTTTCTTCTCAATGCTTTGCATTTACTAGAAAGTTTTGCCTATCGCCTCATCTAATCCCTTTGCCAAATCACCATATGCTGTATTTTTGTTTAGTCAATCCCCGAACAGGATTTGTTCATAACCTTTGAGGATTTGGTGGTAGTTATAAAGGAGAGGTCAATCACGAATAATGTATGTATCATCTGATTGTTTAAACGCATTGTTGTTTTATCTTTAATTATACCTCTAGCTATGTTATTGTTTCTTTCCTAAATAGTAACAGGAACTTACTTAGTCTAATCGATCTAAAAAATATTGTTATTTCCACTATTACTGTTACAAACAGTTAGGATACAATTATTCCTTCTATTTCAACTGGTGGATTCTTGTGCTACTGTTTGAAGTATGCCACCCTTATCAATCATCTAACAAGAACTAAACAATCAATGCAGATCATAGATGACCATGCCTACACTTTGAGCCTAGCTTCCACGAACAGTGAAAGGAAGATATTTGCATTTAACAATTGTTGCTGGGTAAGATTCTAAATCCATTTCCCATATATAAATCACAGAAGGCAGCATTGATTCTGACTTAGGGTAAAACTATATTGACAGTTTTACATTGTGAGTGACGTCAAGTTACTCCAGGAAGCCAAGCAATTCAAATTCGATGCATATATGGAAGAGGCAATGGCTGCAGATGTTGTTATCTTCCCAGTGAACTCCACAAGCGTGAATGACTTCAGTAACCCTAACCATTTCACACTTCTCGTCCTAGATAATAAAGAGTGCAGATGGACACA
This sequence comes from Sindora glabra, assembly GCA_020226215.1. Lineage (NCBI taxonomy): Eukaryota > Viridiplantae > Streptophyta > Magnoliopsida > Fabales > Fabaceae > Sindora > Sindora glabra. The sequence continues at coordinate 85,634,260 of CM035227.1, read as the reverse complement.
CTATAACTCGATACGGCTGAGAAGAGAGGGGGCACCAGATCCATACTTTCATGATGCCATAATGGTGGTGAGTGATATGAAATACCTTGTTATTTTATTGACGTTACTCTTTCTATCAGACACAGTAACATATCATACTCACAATAAGACAACGCTGTATCTCTCGTATGTAGCTCATTTCATGGTCTTCCGTTGGAGAAAACATGTCAAGTGTGATTCTATTAAATGATAAGCTATTATTCGTTGATATTTTTGTTTCTTGTAAAGATAGCCATGCTTTGTTTTCTCGGAGTTCCAATTTTTAATTAAACATCATTGGGTTATTTGTATGTTAGATGTGTTTTTGTTGCTGATGTTACTGTTGCCATAACAAAAACTAATAATTCCTAACAATACAAGATGTTACAGTCAGAAGTGTTGATAGTTGCATGGAGTTTTCATTTTTCATTTTTTTGGGTTTGTTAACAACAACAGGACTATTACGAGAAAAAGATGAATGAAGTCCTTGCATAGGATGGATTGGATAAGAGGGTAGAGTCAGCCACCGCAGGTCCACCTTTTGAGATAATATCATATGAACGATCACCTCAACAGGAAGAAGCATTGTAAGTAACAAGTTCTTTTCTTATCCAAGGTTAACATATCTAGTAAATACCAAACTAACTCGTTACTATTTTTCAAGCAAGACTGCAGGATTTTCGTATGCTTGCATATAGAGAATATATTCAACAATAAAGAGTTTCAGGAATAATTTCCGTTGGAGGAAGTGAGATAATACAGAGCAAAATTAGTTACTAAATTCCTCCAAAATTTCAATCTTCCCAGTTGAAGTTGATTAATATGCACATATATAACACTAATATTTAAAATTCAACTGTATGTATAACTCAATTGTAAATGTTATTCTTCTGTATAGTTTAATTTTATATCCAGTTTATGTTAGCACTCAGACAATAGGTTGCCATATGAATTACGAACACATGTGTTAATGTTACTCTTTTTTAACGGATGCAGCAATATCTAGTTGTACGGTACTATTCTTAAGACCTACCACCTCTCACACACACACGGGCCAGTTTCCTGGTTATTACTGTTTTCAACCAAAATAATAACATTACATAAACAGTATTTTCTTGGTTCTTATCCTGAGAGGAACTTGTCAAGTGACATACACAACCACTTAAACTCAGGACTAAGCAGCCTCGATGATGTTACTGTTTTCGATCAAAACAGTAACATCACATATAAAGACATTTCATGGATATAATCCGGATAGGACCTTACCAAGTGACATGAATAACTAACTAGACCCGACCTCCAGCCAACCATAACCTCCAAGGCTCGGGACAAAGCAGCCTCAATGATGTTACTATTTTCGATCAAAACAGTAACATCACATATAAAGACGTTTCATGGATATAATCTGGATAGGACCTTGCTAAGTGATATGAATAAACAACCAGACCCGACCTCTAGCCAATCATAACCTCCAAGGCTCAGGATGAAGCAGCCTCGATGATGTTACTATTTTCGATCAAACAGTAACATCCCACATGAAGACATTTCTTAGATATAATCCGGATAGGACCTTGCCAAATGACATGAATAACCATCCAGGCCCGACCTCCAACTAACTATAACCTCCAGGGCTCAATATCCAACAGCCTCAATGATGTTACTGTTTTCGACCAAAACAGTAACATCATTGAGACTGTATTTTCTTGGTTCTTATCTTGAGAGGAACTTGTCAAGTGACATACACAACCACTCAGACTTAGGACTAAGCAGCCTCGATGATGTTACTATTTTCAATCAAAACAGTAACATCCCACATGAAGACATTTCTTAGATATAATCCAGATAGGACCTTGCCAAGTGACATGAATAACCATCCAGACCCGACCTCCAACCAACCATAACCTCTAGGGCTCAATACCCAGTAGCCTCAATGATGTTACTATTTTTGACTAAAACAGTAACATTCCATATGAAGACGTTTCTTGGATATAATTCGGATAGGACCTTGCCAAATGATATGAATAACCATCCAGATCCGACCTCTAGCCAATCATAACCTCCAGGGCTTAATACCTAACAACCTTGATAATGTTACTATTTTCGACTAAAATAGTAACATCACATAAACAGTATTTTCTTGGTTCTTATCTTGGGAGGAACTTGTCAAGTGACATACATAATCACTCAGACTCAGGACTAAGCAACCTCGATGATGTTATTGTTGGAAATCGCGCATCATACATGCACAACGGAATAAAATTTTTGCACGATTTTCACCAAGGATCCATGCAAATTTAGAACGCCATAGATTAGGGATTAGGGTTTATACCTTTTTGGCCAAAATTCTCCTGTCTGCTACACAACAAATCCGATCTGCTTCCAAATCACGAACCGAAATAGGAACTTGAAGATCAGATCACCAGTACAACGTTTATGTGGCTGCACCTCTGTGGTATCCACACGAACCCGTGAATCACCGATGAATGTCCACTACACACACCGATTGGAATTGATCTCCTTACACCTCGTAGTGCTAGCTATGCCTCTTCAGGGGTTTTGGTCAATGAGAGGTGCTAGGGTTTTCTATGCCTTTTGGGGTGCGTGAATAATGAATAGTAATCCTATTATTACCCAATAAACTTATTTAAATAGGTGCATAGAAAAACCTAACCTATTTGGGCTTTATTCCATGTATAATTATAGGCTTACTATTGAGCCTTATAATTATAACACGAATTCTCAAATATTAAGCCCAAACAATTTAGTCCATTAATTCTAAATTCACTAGGCTCTAAGTGTGCGACCCTACAGGCTCTCATTACGTTGGCAATGACCATTAATCATATTAATGATTATAAACAATGATTGGTGTCTAGCAACACATCATTATTACCCAAGTAATAAGAAAGTCGGTGATTTGACTAAACCTTTACACGTGATCATCACTTATGTCCTTTTGTCCTATACATCTAGATTGAGCACAAGACATGGACCGTGTCATTCCTGTATAGCCCAATCTTAAGGTTTCTTGATTCTTAAGTAAGCTGACTGAAACAAATGTAATCAACATCTCATGTCAATTCATCTGAGCATGGCCATGCATTTTCTCAGCTTTACTTAATCAAGGGGCCCATAGATGTTACTCCTGTTATATAGGAGGGACAAATCCCATCTTGATCATACAAACCCCTTTGCATGATATGTGATATATCCAATATCTACCCTTGCATTCACTTAACCATTAGTGACATAGAATAGTATCAAAATATGAAACTCACATGTAGGGAACCTTGGTGATCTCAGGTCAAAGGATCATATTAATAATGATTACTAAGAACCACTTATGACACTCATATAACGATCCATGTAGTGTTCTTAATATGGGTCGGTCCAGTATACAAGTTCTCTAACTTGTACTCATGTGTAAACTTAATATTCCATATAAGTCTTCATACATGCTAGTCTTAACATATCAAAGCAACCTAATCCACAATGATATATGACTAGGGATATTTAAGAATACAATTATTCTAAGGTTATTATTATAATTAAATATATTACGCAGACAATATATATAAATATAATAATTAGAATTGCCATTAAAATAACATGATTCAAAATTACAATCATCAATATGATTGATTTTAGGGCATATACACTAACAGTTACTGTTTTCGATCAAAACAGGAACATCCTATATAAAGACATTTTATGTATATAATCCGGATAAGAACTTGTCAACTGAAAACAGTAACCACCCGCCCATCTTCCATCCACCTGTAACCCCCCAGGCACAAAACTCCAATAACCTCGATGATGTTACTATTTCATACCAATACAATAACATGCAGATTGTTGGCCTGCTTTCTCGGGCAATGTAGCCAATGCACAACAGGCTTTATCCCAGAAATGGAAGTGCAGTCGATTGTAGTCCATGAGCCACATTCTTGGGTGTTACTGTTTTGGTCCAAAACAGTAACATCCCACAAAGAGGCAGTTGTTGGATCTTATTTAGAGAGGAACACGCCAAGTTACATAATTAACTAACTAGACCTATATTCTAACCACTTGTAATCCCCCCCGGAATCAATTCTCCATCAGCCACAATGATGTTACTGTCTCCGACTAAAATAGTAACATGCAGATGGTTAGCCTGTTTTCTCAAGCGAAGTGGCCACTTAACAATACACAGACCCCCAACGATAAACATGTTTCTCTGACACTACAACGGGTTGCATTCTTCGTGTGACTGTTTTCGTCCAAAACAGTAACATCCAAGATAATGTGTAATCATGAGCATTCGATGATGCACGAAATGGATTGAGCTGTACTACAAGAGTATCAATGGAATTGCCATGAGAAAAAAAAAGGAATGTATTGTTATATTCCACCAAAAGCTTGAGGAAATCCAAATTAGTTGCTCATGATTTAACCAGAAGCCACAACTAATACATTATGGGATCCGTTATAAGATAAGTGTCTAAAAAATAGGTGCACATATAGAAGTTTAACAACATAGCATGAGTTTAGTGAGTGTGTTGGCTCCTATTGACTACTAGTTTTCATAGAACTTCACTGATCTTGAAGTAAAAAATCATGCACATAAGCAGCTTTGAACTCTTCTGGAAGGCTTAAAAAGAAATCAACTTCTAGGGGGTTAAGAGCAATTTTCCTTGCCACATTCATAACTTGGGTAGGAGTTAACCCATCAATCTTCATAATCTCACTAGTCACTTGCATCCTTCTCCCTGCAGAATCAGATTCATATTGGAAACAAGAAGCCAAGCGGCCTATATGTTTACTTGCATCCTCCATCACATCACTCATTCGTACAAATCTAGAAGAGAATTCTCTCAGAAATTCTAAATTTTCTATCTTTGCCTTTTTTGACCTATGGTTTACTGGGGTGGTTGAGAAAGAAGTTCCCATCGGGGCATATGAAGGGACTGGGTAAGTATCCTCCACGGAAAAGGCAGGAACATTTTCTTCTTGCTCTTCTTCTTCTTTATCCCTTACTTCATCTTCTATCCCCTCTAATGCATCTTGTGGATTTACAACCTCGTCTCCAATGGCTCTGTCCTTTCCAAATATTTTGGCTAAATCATCAAAAAATGGAAATGGCTTATTTCTTAACCCCACAACATTTTTGTGGCTCTAGCATAAAAGAAAGGAAAATCCATAAGTAGAGAAGGTAAAACTTTAAAAGCTGTCATCAATAAATAGAAATATACACAGACACACTTATGTGCACAGAAGAAAAAGCACAATATAAAATATTACCTTCACCCATTCATCCCAGATTGATTTTGAGCAAGTTACGAACTTTTCTTCATCATTCCATCCAAATCCGCTGACAGCTGGACCAAGCATCTCCGCAATAGCATTATATTGATTCCTCAAATACTTGATACGGGACTCGATGTGTGGTTTAACCTTCATACCACACCCAGGAATCTTCTGATCCATAAGTTATTCCAACCTGTTATAAGCACCATTCTTAAACTGCCCATGTCCGTTTTCCAACCACCCAGTTCCACAAGATCCATCATTGCACTAATTAGTGCACGATCTTTAGCACCTCCCCATCTTGTGCATCCTCTAGATGGCTTCGCACCCTCACCACCTTAGTTAACATCTCTTTGAGCTTTTGGTTGACTAATCTGTGAAGAACGAAAGATAGAGAAAGAGGAAACATAAGAATTCATTAGAGTGGCATTCTGCTCATGATTTAGTAATTTAGGATGATCATACTACTAGTTTAATAAAAAGCAAAGTTATTACTCCCGTCTTATTACAAAGTCAAATAAAAATAATATAAGAATAAAGTGTATATTGTCTACCAATTCATAAATGCAATACAAGTGAAACATGTTATATAGGTTTTGCTAAACCCTGTTCAATGATGTGGTGTCATGTAACCATACATTGTACATCTCATTGACAAGATCATGTCTGAAGGTAGTTCATGCAGCACTAGATTTCATAATCCCAATATTAAGTTCATCATTGTCTTCTTCCTTACCATCTACAATCAAGGGCTCTATGAGATCCACACTCATGTATGTTTAAATGAAATTATGTATCAATGCGCAAGCTAAGATAATTCTACCCACAGTTCTCCTAGGGTACCAAGTTGTACATCTTAGAATACCCCATCTCATTTTTAACAATCCAAAACACCTCTCGATAACATTTTTTGCTTAAGAATGCTTCATATTAAAATATTCCTCAGCAGATACTGGTTGAGCACCACTCTTCTACACACTTAGATGATATCTTTGGCATCTAAATGGTGTTAGAAAACCCTCACAATTCATGTATCCAGCATCACACAAATAGTAGTTGCCTATAATTAACCAATATAAGTGTTAAATACTTTCATATCAAATAAGCTCCTTGGTTCAGATTGAGCAATGTCAAGGTACCAATGGTGTTACCTTGTAGAACTGCCAAAGCATTTTTTCTAAAAAGTGCATCTCGAAGAACTCTATTGTCATGTGCGGACCCCTCCCAACCAAACAATATATAAATAAATTACAAATCCCACGTGCAAGCAACTAACACATTAGTAGTGAGTTTTCTTTTTCTATTCCTGAATCTAACTTTATCTTTATCCCCAACATGAACCTTAATATGACTTCCATCCAAAGTACCTAAGTAATTCTGCAGTGTGTATATATATAACTTGTTAATAGATACTGTATATATTTATAAATATTTACACATTCATTTAATCTTCCTAAAAATTCTAACTTACCTTAAACCATTTCCACCTTTCATCTTGGCAATTCTCAGTTACTGGCTCAGGTTTCTTTAATAGAATATCATGGCATCTAAGGACAGCGTAGATAACTGAATTGAAGTGCCTAGATATTGTCTCACCACTTCTCCTAAAATACAATTGAGTTCTTCGATATTTTGTGTCATGAGAAAGTGTGAATAGAAATAAAGCAACCATCTCCTCTAAACTAGTATTCTTATTTTCTTGTAACTTACCAACATCTCTAAGCATATCACATAACTTAGAAAAATAGGCTCTATTCATCCTAAGGTTGTCCAAGCATGTTAAGTCACTTTCTTGAATCATTGGCTTGAGATTTAAAAGCCTAGCATAATATCTTTTTTCAGCACAACTATCAAATATATAGGATATAGGCTTAGGCAATCTAATGTCCAAAAAGGACACAAGATACAAGAATTCAGAAATAGCCTCCAAAATCATGAGCATCATCTGTGTGTATAATACAATATATGTTGTAGCAATCTTCTTCTTTTTACTCAACGGTAAGCGAGCCATAACTGTATGACATAGGCAAATTATATGCAAGAATGTTATAAGTTAGAAGAACAATAAAAATATGGTCAGCCACTTTGAGTAATTTGAATTCAACAAATACTATTCATCTTTTTCAAAGTAGTCAACAGGCAAACAACAACGATATCATATCCAGAACCTCTTAGAAGCTTTGCCGTGGGGTTTGAATTAAACATCCCAATTTCCTAAACTATAAGTACACCCTTTTTTGTCAAATTCTACTATTATTTTATAACAGTCCGTATTCCGACGATGCTGCTCCTATTCTTTGACAAAAAGTCAGGAAGGAAGTCCAATTTTTAAATATGGAGTCCGTAGTTTACTTAATACAAAAAGAGAAAATATAATGAGTAAGGTTATTAAGGCTTACCAGAAATTGCTAGTGCCACTGTCGGGAACTGTTACTAAGGTTGAGAGGAGATGACAGAAGCTCGAGAACCAGAAATCGCTAGTACTGTTGCCAGAGACTGCTACTAGGGTTGAGAGGAGACGGGAGATGCTCGAGAAATAATGGTATATACGAAGAAGTGAATCCTGATATTCAAATTATAAAGGAAAAATTGATATTAAGTAATTTTAATAGGGTCATTTTTGTCTATAAATTCATTGAAAACACAGATAATAAAACTTACCGAGGGGGGGAGTGGGTAAGTGACCTCCTGCATTTTATGAGAAATACAAGTTCCCGGGAAGATCCATTTCCTTCCATTTGCACAACTAAACAACTCTATGGTAATTTATATCTTAGGAAGTCCAGTTTCCCACATAGTTACTACGAACCAAATGACCTATAAATTAGATTTTTTAAATAGATCAAGTTAAACCTAAATTTTAGCTTTCTATAAATTAATAAATTAGATTCAAGCCAAAAATTTAAAAGTAAACTTCATTTATTTAAGATAAAATTTAACCTTACCTAAGTTATTTTTGTCTCTTCTATCAACTCTCGTAGAGCATTTTTCCCTTTATATCCTATCCGCGTTAGTCAATTGTCACCTCTGCCACAAAGAATGCTTTTTGCAAAAGAAAGTAATCCTCCGATAATATCTAAACAGAATGATTACGGTAATAGCTCTTATTCCCGGTTTATATAAAAAATACACGTACAGTCTACCTAAATGTGTTCTTGCTCTCACTTGGTAAGAAGAAAGTAACTATAATCTTTAATTGGAAAGTACAAATTGTAAATATATTTAAATTTCATAAAATTGACATATATTAGCAATAAAATAGACAACTTACTTCTTTCTATTTAATGGAAATAAAGTTAGATGATACAAAAAATTATTTTCAATTTAAAAAATAAATCTTTAATACTATCCAATTCTAAAAATAAATTTTAATATACTATCCAAATCTCTTACAGGTAGATTATCATATAGTAAAATAATGAAATATTAAGATATGAATTAATAGCCGACCTATTGAAGTTTATTTTTTGAAGATAGCATAAATTAATTTGCGTGGCTACTGAACTATAAAAATCTCTTTGAAATATATCATCTTGAAGCAATAAAGAATTCTACACAAAGAAACAGCACGTGCATGATATATATGCCATATTTTAAGTCATGCCTATTCCTGTATCATCATGGGAAATGTGTCTTACATTGTGTTCATAGTCACACAAAAAATAAAAAAATAAAAAAAATCTGACAATAGAAAATTGACAATACATGCATGAAATGAAATCTCTGTTGACATCAGCGAAAGCCCATCTACGACCCTACTCTATGTCATTAATTAGAAATCACAAATTAGAAAATCGATTTATATTTCAAAGCTAGTATATCATTATCTATATCGTTATATGTCTTATTTTCTTAATTATAATTAAATAATTAAAATAAAAAATAATTAAATAATTATAATTAAATATGCAGTAGTATAGTTTGTATGCACAGACTATATAGTATAGATACAATAATAATTTAATTTAATATAGTGTTAGTATAGTAAAAAACAAACTAGTTCCAGCAGATTCCATTTGTTAATGGGAAGAGTTTAAATCTGAAAAATAATTCTAATTGGAAGGTAAGAATTTTTTTTTTTAAATACTTTTACCTCCTAGTAGTTACCCGGCCTGCTTGATTATCATTTTTATTAAAAGAAAAAAAAGATATAAATATACCTACACTGTATGCAAGAAAAAAATTTGGATTCTCGTGCAAAACATTGGATGAAAATTTAATCTGTTCGCACTAATAAACCTCCTCCCTCAAAAATACTGTAATTTAAACCATTTTCTTGAGAAATGTTAATTGTTTTCTTGTGGGAATTTTTTTCCCAATATTCCTGTATGACTTTTAATTATATTCATAAAGGTAGTTCCATCTATAAAACAAAATCTAATCGCTTTCTTGTGGGAAATGTTTTCTCTTATGTTATGCTGCTCAACTTATTATTTTATAGAGAGAAAAAAGGAAATTCTTTAAAATATGACCTAGTATTTCATAACCCTCCTAATACTTTAAAACCTATGAATAGCCTCTTGAAGTTTTGAAAAAAAAATTGAAATATTAGTAATTCAGTTAAAAATGGGAAAAAAAGGACTTACAAGTTACTTATAATTGCTTCTAACTCTTTTTAATATAAATTTAACCAATTTTTAATGGATTTTTTATAAACTAAATTATGAACAATAAAATTGATTCTATAATATATTAATAATATAACTAAAAACAAACATTTTAAGTAAATATTGCTGAAATTTAACTAAATTATATTTGAGTAGATTAGATACGTGTTACTTTCATTTTTTTCATTACTTCTCAGGCTTTATTGTACTGAAAAAGAGCCATTAGACAAAATCATAAGTGTCTCATCTTGTTTTTATTTTTTTAATTGAAATTTCAAATTTTCACATTTTTTTAAAAATTTTAGGGGATTATTTATAAATTTTGAAGTTCAAAGGCATTATGTGACATTAAACCGTACTTTAAGGGTTTGTTTGTATTTCTACTTTTATTCTTAATTACTATAGAGATATATATTTTCGGTCCAAACATAGCAACGTATACACTAATTAAAATAATCTTGCTATCTTTGACAGATTTTTTGTCAAATTGAAATTTCTACGATTTTTAAATTTGATTCTAAACATTGAAAATAAATTTTAAAAGTATTAAATATAAAAATTAAATAAACAATCAGTTCCTCAAATTGGGACACATTTATGAAATAGTAATTGAGATGTATGATCATCAGTATATGAGACTGAGTCAGTATGGACCATTTTGTCAAGAACTGATACATCGAGTTGAAGATATTTTCGACGGGTGCACTGAGATAAATAAATAAATAAAAAAAGACAAGAATGACCCATTTGTTAGAAGGGAAACGAAAATCATCATCAATATGGAGGGGGAAAAACACAGAAAAGGAGGAAATAAAAAATATTATCCTAAAAAAAATTAAAATAATTATATATATATATATATATATATATATATATATATATATATATATATATATATATATATATATATATTGCAAATTATGTATGTGAATTGAAACTAAAATAACTAATATCATGCCATGCGATGCACGGGAAAATTCATATTTTGTTAAGGTTTAAAATTAATTAAATTATATATGAATTATAAGATATAAAAAATATAGTAATTATTTTCAAAAATTATTAATGTCTTATTCTATATCAATTTGAAACTTAATATCATATATGTATTAACCTCTTACATACTTTGGTAATATACAATGAGTATTACTATATGACCCGACTTGATACACCGAAATGAGTCCCGACACATCATAGTAGTGCAAATTCAATACAAGTACTCCTCACCTGATTTATCAACGACTCACAGCAAAGTATTCATTTTGTATCAAAATTTCAAAAATCTTTTTTTTGGGCATTCAGGTTTTTCCAGGTATAATACATTGGTACGAAAATTTTCCTTTCCTATAATCGTATTATCATATTCATTGATAATAGAATATAATTATAAAATCATATATATAAGTTTATAAAATATGATGAATAATTCAAATGTTGACATATAACTTCAAATGATTTAATTTGACTGAAAACCAACTTATACTAATAAATAGCTGCAAAAGATCAAAGGTTTAAATAGCATTTTATGTTTCTTGAAGGATTTTTCTTCTGTTATAATCTAAATTTGATCATGTATAATATACACAGTTAAAATACTTATGGCTTTTATTAAAAAAAAAATTAGCAATGCTATAAATAATGAAAATAAGATAAGAAATTGGGTGCCAAATACAAATTAGGAGTTGTCATTATAGGATGATACGGTAAATCCATAAAAATCAATTAAATAAATATAAAAGATTCTGAAATTAATTTTAAATTTCATTTTACTACCTATGGTATGTTTGTACAACATATTGCATATAAATATATAGTAAATTATATACAAAAATAATTATAAATTTTAATTTTATCCTTTAATTTTTTTTGAAATTAATGGTTTCAAATTAGTATTTAAGAAAATAATAATTAGATAATTTAATTTTTAAATTTTTTTATTTGTTATTGATTACATTGATCAATTTTATAAGTAAAAAAGATTTTTTCTGTCAAAAATGTTTTGATAGAAGAATTCTCATACTTTTTTCAATAAAAATTAACTGAAAATATATTTTCAGGGGAGAAGGATTTATTTAATTCCATAAAAATGGTTGAAATATATCATACATTAAGTTAAAGAGATTATTTTTAAATTAAAAGTATAAATAAATTTATAATTTTTTTAATTAATTTTATATGACCATTAAATTTAAATTAACATTATGATGAAAATAATTATTAGACTTAATCCTAGACATTTTTTGCTACATGTAATTAATTATAGTGATTAGCTGTTTTTTTTTAATTATTCATGTGCGATTGCAACATTCAAATATATTTTTATAAAAAATTATCATAAAATATTTTTTAATTGAAAATAAAATTTTATTTCATTTAAAAAATGTTTACAATTATAGATTATAAAGTAAGTTATCATGAATTTATTATTTTTAACACAATAATAAAATAAAAGTTTCAAATATATAATCAAAATTTTTATAATGTCCATTAATTTTTTGAAATTACTAACCTTAAATTATTGTATTTTCTCTTTAAATAATTATATTTGAATTGTAACTGATTTTTATAAATTAAAAATATTTTTCGTTTTAGAGTGCATTAAAGTTTGGATTGAAGAATTGATATCCTTTTTTCATTAAAAAAATGAACCTGAAATAATTTAATTTTAAGTAAGTAGAAAATTTTATCCCACTCCATCTGTAAAAATACTGAAAAGTATGAATAATTTATTTTATTTAATTGTGAAATATTTTAACTAAATGCAAATATAAAATTAATTTTTACGTTGTATAAGATATTTTTTAAATTAATAAATTTGAATTAATATTTAAGGTTGTAATAATTATCATATTTAATTCTCAAATAAATATATTTGAGTTGGTATTGACCATAGCAATAAACTTTATCAACTTAAATGATTTTTTTAGATGACATTAATATATTAATTGATTCATTCATATGATTTTTTAAATGACTAAAAAAATTTATATACATTCACAAAAATATTAAAATATGTATCATCATACATTAAGTTTTCAAGACTCTAAATTATTTGCAGTAATGGTATATGCTCTGAAAATAGAATTTAAAATTGAGTTTCAAATATAAATAAAAAATTATCAATTGAACATAGAACTCTATTGACTTGATAAAAAAGACTCAAAATCTAATTTCAAATCTTATTTTTAATGCATATAGTATTTTTATTTTATTTTAAAACTTATTGATGATTATCAAGATTTTGAGGAAAAAAATTACAACAGATAGGGGCCAGTTCGCATTCATACATGTAATATAATTTAAAATTATTATTTTAATATAATTTTGAATGTTACATAAATATTCCATACATACACAATAAAGAGATTAACATATTATGCTCCTTTTTTTTTATCATTTTGATTACTCTATTGAATGATCACATTATTTATCATATATTTGTATTATATGTATATAAATGGTATATTTTTTAATATTATAATAATTATAAATATTATTTTTAAAGATATTTGTATAAAAGATAAAGTAATCTAAGAAAAAATATATAATTCACATAAACTTACATAAAGTCTTTGCAGTTGTCAAAAACGTAACTCTCAGTTGTCACCATAAAATTGCCCTTGTTACTTGTATAATGAGTTTTATATATATGAAAGACAGTATTTCAACAAATTGTAATATTATTATTATTATTATTATTATTATTATTATTATTATTATTATTATTATTATTATTATTATTATTATATAAGCTTCCTTCAACAATGTTTGAGAGTCATAGAATAAAGACCGGCAAGAGTTGTTTATACCTCCTATCTTATTATAACTAGTTTTTAACCATTCTATTGCACGGATTTGCACTAATTTTAAATGTGTAATTTTTTTAGATAATTAATAATTATTTTATTTTATAAATATAAAAATGAATATATTTTAAATTTACTTTAATACGTATAGAAATTCCACAAATTGAAATGACAAAAGAAAGATATAATATTGCAGTCTTAAATGACTTTAAATATTCATATTTTGTATTGTTGCTATATTATCCAATCAATTATATCCTATTAATAACCCTATTGTAGCACAAGATTTTTTTTTTTTTGTAAATATTGATTAATAAAATACTTTTTGTAGTTCTATTCTCTTGTATATCCCTTATTTAATTAAGGAATTATTTACCTAATCCTAATATCAATATTGCCACATATTTTGAATAAAAATACACTACTTTTTTTTTAAAACAATTGTTTGATATATTTTTCTTATTTAATATAAGAAAAATCTTATTCATTAACATTATTATATAATTCCTATTTAACATACAATAAAGCAGCATAAAAATGCCAACATCTGCTAAGATAATCAATTAAACTCTTGAATGGTAGAGGATTTTCATTAACTAAACTTTCATGATACTTAGAAAAGGAATGAATAATGAATCTTGTAAAAGATTATTGCATAATCAAAGTAATTTGTCATACAAACATTATATAATTTGTGGGATATGCTTTCAAGAATAAGAATGAGAAGTAATTCGGCTTAGTCAATGGTGCTGTTTAGCAACATGTACTTTGTGGCCAATAAAATAGTAGATGACCCAGTCAGGCATTTTGGGCTTAGGTTTTGTGTGGAACTCAAATTGATGTGGCCATAAAAATGCAGCAATAAAAATGTGGCCATAAAAGAAAATCAAACTACAAGTATTATTGCAATGAAGTATTCCATCAAATACCCCTGTATTTATATCAAGTGTCTCTAGCGACTTGGCAGCAAAAACAGGGGTACAGAAGTTAAGATATACTAAGAAATGCATCTGAATATAAATTTTAATCTTGGAGCAATCATGAAATATGACCAGATAAAGTCAATTTAATCAACCATAGGCTGTGCGCCTGCTAGCTATATCAGTATAGGCTTTTTATGATATTGTGTCAGAAACCAAGTTCTGTAAATTCAACTAATCAGTAAATATAAGATAGTCTCAATGCTACTGAATTTGAAGTACCTTGTCACCTTTCTTTGTCAAGATATTCCACCTTTTTCTTTGCGGGATATTGTAGGGGTCTGGAATTTGAGTAAAACCAAAATATATTATCACTCTATGATTTAAACAATGACATCTAGTGAGTATTTGCTATTGTATATAAAATAAAGCTCAATCTAAGTTATGTGAGTCCAAGGCTTGACATCATTATTTTTTATATGATAATTTTGCCATATGTGTTGCATTCTTATCATCATCTATTACAAATAATCATTATATTCAATCATCTAATGAATGTCCAATAAAAATTAAAACTAATGAGAACCGACGAGTGAGTATTATAAGAGATGAGTGAAACACATTATACCATCCATGGTTCTGAACCATCAAGTTTTATATGATCATAATATTAGATAAATTATGATGCGAATGCGTATATGTCTAATAAACATAATTCTATTGTAAGATAAATCACAGCATTTCAATATTCGCACAAGATCTATCATTATGAATAAAGACTAAAATAAATCAAGCTAAAGAAAAATGTACCTTTAAGGATCACATGATATTTGTACATCTACTGTAACGTAATTCTTATGTATATATAGGATTGAGACAAAGTTTTCAATATTGCCCAGCCATCATAATCAAATTTATAAAGTAGGATAATCTGTAAAGCTGTTATATAGCAGAATATTTTCAAAATAGAACAGGATAGCCTAGATATGTGAGTTCATCAACCCTACTTATATATAAAACAAGTGAGGATTGTATATATATGTGTTCATAATTCAGCTACTGTAATTATTACTAGCTTTATATATGATCTAACTTCAACCATCCAGTGAGCATATGATAGACAGAAAAAGCTGATTATCAGCGCAATTATGAAGAATAGTGAATCGGTACCAGTTGGCATTGTAGCCTAAAGAGGCATTTTAACAAATCGTTGGAGTGTGAGATTCAACCATGAATGCACCAGCTAAAAAAACAGAGCAATTTCATCAGCAAATACAGATTCCATTTGACCCCAAATTCTAAACAGAGTAATTTTGTGAATTCACCCTAGCAGCTTCAATTCCGCGAAGAAACTTTAAAATTCAACCAAGCAGATTAGATTGACTCGAGAAACTAGTGAATTCTTTGGTAAAATAGAAAATAAGAAAGAAAGATGAAGAAGTGGATTCATAGAAAGCCGAGTTGCAATAGTAAAAAATCTTCCTGCAATACATGAACACACCGTCAAAGAGTGATGAAAGACGATGTATAAGGGTCTGTCATATCTCTTTCACCGTTCAAGTCAATACTTAGTAATAAGCAAGAGAGAAAAATAATAAAGTGTAATGCATACAGGAGTAGGGCAGTTGGCAGACCATTATTATGTATTTACCATTATAATACCAAAATATAAATATTTATCATTCCTTACATATCTAAAGATATAATGACAATCTATATTTTTTACAATAAAATATTACCTACCAATATTTCTAGTATGCATATATAAACCCTTACTTAATAAACAAATAAGTTTGGTTCATTCTTATGTTATCTTGAATTAGTAGGAGTATACATATGCAACGCATGTTATTTACATATATAATTTGCTTTATGCATTAATGTTGTCATTTCTATTGAGTATACTAGTTATGATGTGTTTAGTATCTAGAGACATTGATAACCTATTTTATTTATTAAATTTATATTATTAATTGAATCTATTTTGACATCTTAGACGTATATTTAAATAATAAAAATTATATATACTCTCTCTCTCTCTCTTTCTAACTTGTCAATGAAATGATAGGTCTAAATATATATGAAAATAGTATTTTTGTTAAATATAATGATCCTCATGTTAAATGCATATAATCTTATTTTTGAACCTTTAATTGTAATAGTGTCATTCTTATCATTTGCATTCTTTGTTGTAATCCATGGTTTTTCATTTTACTAATTATTCTATTCAAGTGAGATATCATTATTATTATTTTGTGGAAAAATATAATTTATGAATTTGTATTAATGAATGAATAAATGAATAGAGCATTTTGTTAATTTTAAGATGGTGATCATGTTATGAAATGATTTTATTTGAACATCTAGCTTGGGTATGATAAACAAGTTGACTATGTTTAAATTATCAAGAAGAAGTCTCAAATTTCACCTTTTATATTCTTATGAACGTCCTGTTTAATCATGAGGGTTGTAATGCATATCATTAAGTAGGAATTGTGCAACTTCCTTTTAACCTTTCTATTATTTTATATCTCTCTACACTTTTCTATAAAAGGAATTATACAGAAGTTTGAGTAGATATAATTCATGTTCAAGTATAATTCTCTTTTATAATTTATTTTTTGTTGAATGTATTTGTCTAAATTTATACGCTATATAATATGATGAATGTGTTAATCATGAGGGTTGTAATGCATATCATTAAGTAGGGATGTATTTGACATTCGCTTTGGAAATCGATCAACGTGGATGAGAAGAAAAAAACATCGCAATGTTGACGGACATCAAGAAAGAGATGGCGATGGGTGCGTGAGAAGAATAAAAAAATAAAGAAACTCGAGGGAGCTGTTTGCGTTTTGAGTTTTGCCCAAAAAGCTTTAGAAATAGTGTTTGATTTACAATTTTATTTTTTTAATTGTATAAGTGGTAATTTACTTAATACACACACAATTAAATTCATAATAAGAGAAGAATAAAATTTCTAAATTAATATTAGGTATTACTATATCACTAAAGGCGTTGGCATATTTAATTTACAATTTTTAAGTATATCCAGATTATCTTTCATTTAAATAAAAATATAAAATACATCATTCAATTTTGAATGATTGAGTTCTATTTCAATCAATTTTGAAAATTTAAATATCGTACTTTTAATTATATAAAATTTAAAATTAACACTTAAGTTTCTATTTTATAAATTTATGTGACTTTCATAAACTTTTTAATAAGAATCATAATAGTATAATATATTAGGAATAATCTCTTTTTTTATATATAATTTCATAATTTATTTTTAATTATTTAGTTAAAAATATATTTATCTAATTTCATTTCTATTAAATTACATGATATAAAAATTATGTGTGAAAAATAATAAGATAAATAAATATATTATAATATTAATATTTTTATTTAAAAATTTATTAAAAATGATATAATTTAATAAAATAAGAAATTAAGTTAATATTGAGTATTAATTTCAAGTTCTGTATAATTTTAAAAAGTAATATTTAAATTTTTAAAGTTTTACAAAAATTAAAAAAATATTTTACATTTTCCCTATCTTTTTTATGTTGGAGTGTTATAAAATTCATTGTTCTCCCTTGCACAATTTTAAGTTTGCCATCATTTGGATTTGGCAAGGCATTAGAGAGTTTAGTCCAAGTACGGTGATGACTTTTGGTGAAATTTTAATTATCTTTTGATTGCATATATAAGGATCACTATCACAAAGAGTACCACACCCATGACCATAAAATATCAATTGCTTGTTGCACTTTGTGGATTGCATGAAGGGAAAATTTTAAACTATCCATTTCAATTTTAGAATGATTAAATTTTATTTTCTTTGATTTTGGAAATATAAAAAATAATCCCTCAAATTATACAAAATTTGAAATTAATATCCTTCATCAATTAAATTTATCATTTTATTAAATTATGCAATTTTATGAACTTTTTTAAATATGAACCACAATTTTATAATATATTAGTTTATCTCATCATTTTTTACAAGTAATTTATATATTATATAATTAATAAAAATTAAATTGGATATACAAAAATTTTAATTAAATAATCAAAATGGGCTAAAAATTCATGCAAAAATAAAAAATAAATATTATAATTTTTGGTTAAAAATTAATAAAAACATAAATAATTCGATAAAATGAATAGTTGAGATGATAATAGGTATTAATTCTAAATTTTTTATAGTTTAAAAAATAATTTTTAAATTTTTAAAATAAAAGTGAACAAAATCTAATCACTTAAAAATTGAAAAAAAGGATATTTTGTATTTTTATGCATGCCGGTTATTCCTAACTTGCGCGGGTAAGGGTTTTATACTACACTCTTGGCAGCGGAAGTTTCAACTTTGGGCTTGAGAACTTCACAAAAGATACAAACCGATAAACTTACGGGCCTCCAGCCCAGGGCCTTTAGCAATTGGTTACCAAAATGCAGCTGAGTTGACCCAAACAAGGCATAGTTTAATTTAAACATAAATATAAACTAGTTTTTGAACCGTACATTCGCACGGATATCTATTAATTTTATTTAAAATTTATGATAAATATGACAATTTTTATGTATTGCAAAATTAATTATTACCATTTTGTAATATTTGTAGAAGTAAAAATGAAATTAAGCTTTCTGTTTTCTCAAAAATAAAACTTATCATAATAATTAGTTAAGGAAATGACATAACAGTAATGGTTTCAAAAATTTTATCTTGCAAGAGTAATAAATAATATAAAAATATAAATTTAATTTATGATGAAAATTAAATATTTAAATGAGTGTAAAATTATAGCTTATCCTCAATCTCTATCTTTATCTGAGTGTGTCATTAGGTACAGTAAGTGAAAATTTGAATACTTAATATTTCTTTAATATAAAAATTTCCTTTCCTAATCTATAAAAAAATTATAAATACAATCTCGTATAATTAATGAAGAAAATATACATAATAAATATATATATGTATAAAACCATTTTAGAGTGATTGCCCCCCGCATCCTAATTAGTAATCCGTCTCTAAGCCATAAACATATAAATAATTATATAAATAGACACAATAATGTTTTGGAGAAATTTTACATATTGCACATTCTATTAGTAAACATCAGCAGATTGGCAAATATTGTATAGCAAGTCATTACTACAACTGTTGTAATAAAATGGATATTGCTTTGGGTTAAGGGCCAGTTGATTTGCAAAACGTATAAAATGAAATAAAATGAGACGGCTGAACTCTAACTTTAACTACATCTATGATTTCATTTGCGCAAGTTTATATTATTTTTATATATTTTATTTTATGAGTAATATTATTACTAATAACATAATAAAAATTTTAATTACTCTAAAAATAAAAAATAAGCAATCAATTTTTTGAAAATTTGTGAGCAAATATAAGAAATAAATGCATAATTTTTTTTATTGTTTTACATTTTATATATGAGTATTATTTTAATTAATCATTTTAATAAGCATGCTATTGCTGCTTCATGCTCAAAAAAGAAAATATCTGACTTTGAATTTCATAAATTTTAAAGTTTACAAAGCGTAATCTTATATTTCTACTATAGCATAAAAAACGTCAATTTATTTTTTTTCTATAATGGTTTATGCAATTGTCTCTTCATCTATTGCAATAGAAGATTGCTCTTAAATGATTATTTTTGTGAGAGTTATGTATAGTTCGATACCGATATCTTACTTTTAGAACATTTAATTGCTAATTTTATTTTAAAATTTTATCAAGCTACCTCATAGAACAATTATATTTTTTGATATCAAAAGAAATACTATATATAAGGCATTTGGTCTCCATACTATGTGCAAGAAATTAAAATTTATGGAGTAAAAATTGATTATTAAAAGTTGAAATTAAGGAGAAATTATAAGATAAAAGACAGAGAAGAGAAGAAAATTGATGATTATAATTTTGATAATAGAATTTAAAGTAAAATAAGAGTTAAAAATGAAATATGAAAATAGAATATGTAGTTAAATTCAATATGCAATTATACAAATAAAAATAAGAGAAATAATGTGTAAATTATAAAGTAATATAAGAGTTAAAAATAAAAATATAAGTAGTCTAATTAAATTAGATTTTTTGGCATATTTAAAGTGATTTGATGACAAAAATAAAATATATTTTGTTGTACGCATATTTTTTAATAATATTAGTGCTAGAAATAGAATCGTAAATAATAAGAGTAAACATTAAACAAATAAAAGGAGAAAAATATACAAAAGGGAAAAAAAGGGAAATAATAGATGAGTTCTAAAGTAATCTAAGAATTAAAAATAAAATATTTTGTTAAGTAATTTAATTTAATTAATATTTTAACTTATTTTAAATATTTTGTCAACGTAAAAAAAATTGTCGTGTGAGATTATTGTATAAGAAAGTATCGACAAAACTAAAATAAATATATTGAAATTTAATTTTTAAATTTTATCAAATAACAGAATATATAATTAACTATTTCATTTAACAATCTCTATATTAAATTTTAACTTAGTTAAAATAATTTTATAATAAATTAAATTTATTTTTTATATTTGTATTAGTTAATGATATTAGCATTTAAATTGTAAACAATAATAGTGGATAAAAATACAATAAAGCAAATAAAAAGAAGAAAAATAATAAGTGATTTGTAAAGTAATATAAATGTTAAAATTAAAAAATATAATTAAGAAATTCAATTAAATTAAAATTTTAATTAATTAAAAATATTTACAACAAAAATGAAATACATCATATTATACATATATACTTCTTTTTAATAATAATTTAGCTATAAATAATAAAAGTGAACATAAAAAATAAAAAAAATGCAACGTAAAAAATAAAAAGAAGAAAAATAATTAGTGAATTGTAAAGTAATATAAGATTTGAAAATTAAAAATAAAATATATAATTATTTAGTTAAATTAAATATAAACTTATTTGAAATATTTTTATTATATAATAATATATCATATTATATTTATATTATTTAATGATATCAACATCTAAGCTTTAAATAAAAGAATTAAATATGAAAAAATATAATAAAATAAATAATAAAGAAATAATGTAAAATGAAATGTAGTGATAGAATAAATAAAAAAGAAAAAAAAGTATAATTATCTAATTATGAATGAAAAAGATAGATAGGAAATTATACAGCAACATAGGAGAGGTTAACATGTCGTAGAAATAAATACATATATATGCACTATTATTTTTCAATGATCGGTCAAATTTTTATATATTAATAATATAAAATATTTTATACCATAAGTGTATCAAATTTAACTTTATTTAATAACTAGATGTAATAAATATAGTTCAATCCAACTATTTGTTGCAGCAACACACGTGGGTAGCATAGCCGGTAATTTTCAAAATAATAAAACAGTCCAACAATGAGCTTGCACAAACACTTATGAATGGTGTAGATACATTTCCCAAAAAAGCCTTCGAACCATGTTACTTGAGTCGAGGCGCAAGCAGGGGCGAGGCGGGTTATGTGGGCCAGGCCCGCGTAGGCCTGACCACATAAACCCACACCTAATTCAATTTTTAAAAACAAGGCTCGTATGGCCTCCCATGCTTGGTGGGTATGCCTGCAGTCAACTGGTTTTTTCCTTCCTTTTTTGTCCAATAAGCACAATAAACTGCACAGATCCGAATTCAGAACTTATTTGACACGTTAAAAACCTACCAAAATCCATTTATTACAATAAAAAGCCATATACAAATTAAAAAAAAGTTCCAACATGAACAACCACAATCACTATTGTCCAAGATTCATTTCAAAACAACTTAACACACACAAAAAAAAGTCCATTTTGATCAGTCATACTGCCATAATTAAAAATGAAGATACTAGCAATAAATATTCTTGGTGAATTTCAACAATTAACAATACTCAATATCTTGATTTTGGTAGCATTTACTCAGGAGTAATCTACCTCATTAGTGAAGGATAAACAAATTAATAGCAATAAATAATTTAATACTTAAGAAATAAAATGAAAGCAGTAAATCATTAGAATCATTGTATTATAAAATGAAGGCAGATAAGGAAATAAAATTTTCATATATTTAAAGTGAAATGTAAATAATTATAAATAAAACTATATCTTACGCAATAATAATTATAGTTATACTTGAATTGTTTTAATCTTCTTCCAAATAAATCTCTTCCTTATCATCTTCAATATTTATAAATTATGAAATTATGATTATAATTTTTTGCAAAACCATATAAAATTTGGAAAGCAATAATTTTTTAAACGAAAACACTATCAATAGCATCAAATCCATAAAAGCCAACTATGTTTATATATGAGAGCTTGAAGTTTTATTTTTTGGAAGAAAACAATTCTTGTACTTACTCAACACACGCCCTTCAATTTTAAATGCTAATTCTAAAATAGGTCTGTCAAAATGGGCTAACCCAATCCAACCCAACTAAACAAATCCAATGGGCAAAAATTGTACGTTGGGTTAGTTCCAAGTTGGGCTACATTTTTATCAAGTCGTATCCAGATCGGGTTG
Organism: Sindora glabra; assembly: GCA_020226215.1. Classification (NCBI taxonomy): domain Eukaryota; kingdom Viridiplantae; phylum Streptophyta; class Magnoliopsida; order Fabales; family Fabaceae; genus Sindora; species Sindora glabra. The sequence goes on along the minus strand of CM035227.1, from coordinate 85,611,054 downwards.
CTATAATATCAGTCTTAATTCCAGTCTCAAGTCATCATTTACTAAATGAATTTTTATAACCTGTTATATTTTATTTTTATTATTATTATTATTATTATTATCATATTAGTTTTTTCATTATTAATTTTATATCATTAATTAATCAAAATCTATTATTATTTATTAAATATAATTACATATTATTATGACTTAAAATTATATATATATATATCAATGAGCATATATATTATATATGAAAATAAATACATATTATTAAACATATATTTAATAAAATAAATATATATTGATCAAGGCCAGAGTATTATATAAAAATAAATTTATTACATAAATATTGATATAAAATCTATTTTATTATATATAAATAAATATATAATATATAATAATATATATTTATTTTATTTAATAAAATAAATATATATTATTAAATATATATTGATCAATGCCTAAGTATTATATAAAAGTAAATATATTTAATAATTCATATAGAATCAAATATATATAAATAAATAATTATTTATATAATATATTAATAAAAATAATTATAATAATTTTTATATAATAATAAAAATAAATAATAATGTATTATATTATATATATGTATATAATATATTTGGAATTAATACCAAAATTATTTACTTAAAATTTTTAAATAATTCAAAATTTTAATATTAATTTATTAATTTAAATTATAATATAATTATTTATTTTGATAAATTTATATAACAAATATTGACAATATTAAATATATAAATTTATTAATTTTAATATTAAAAATTATTTAATATTGCTTATATATATAATTTTAATATTATATATATTAAAGTTTAATTTTAATATACCAAAACTATTTTTGTAATATCTATATAAAAATTAAACATATTTAAAATTAATACCAAAATTATTTATTTAAAATTTTTAAATAATTCAAAATTTTAATATTAAAGTATTAATTTAAATTTTAATGTAGTTATTTATTTTGATAAATTTATATAATATATATTGATAATATTAAATATATAGATTAATTAATTTTAATATTAAAAATTATTTAATATTACTCATATATATAATTTTAATATTATATATATTAAAGTTTAATTTTAGTATATCATAACTATTTTTTTAATATCTATATAAAAATTAAAAATATAATAATAAATTAATTTTTTATTACTTACTACTATTAACAAGCTAACGGGCTAGTCCAATAACCTAACGGGTTAATACTTACTAGTCCTAATCCTAGTCCCTTACTAGGATTAGATATTATTATATTTTAATGTTACTCATATATATAATCTTAGTCCCTTACTAGGATCATATAAATTTATTAATTTTAATATTAAAATTATTTAATATTACTCATATATATAATTTTAATATTATATATATTAAAGTTTAATTTTAATATATCATAACTATTATTTTAATATTTATATAAAAATTAAAAATATAATAATTAATTAATTTTTTATTACTTACTATTATTACCAAGCTAACAGGCTAATTCAATAACCCGACGGGTTAATACTTATCAGTCCTAATCCTAATCCCTTACTAGGTCGGGCTAACCATTCCAGTTCCTTATTAGGTCAGGCTACTATTGTCATTTTTTATACCAGTTCTAGTCTCAAGCCAGGCAATATTATATTAATTCTAGATCAACCCGTTAAACTCAACCTATTTTTACACCTCTACTTTAAAGCCATAATTATGATAAGAACACTCAACAAATCACAAGTTATAAGGAAAAAAATTAGGAAATCTCCTAGATTGCTTCTTCCACCATTCATAAACATTTAGATTTCAATACAATGTAACATCAAGCAATGGCATCTCCAAGTAAATTTCCAATTGAGATTTGGAATTAGAAGTTGGGCCAACAACTTTATTCTTTAAATCAATCCACATCTTCAAGGAAAATAAAGTTGCAATAATTTAAATTATAAAAAAAATCATACAAGATGAAGTTTAAAGATTGCACCAATCAAATCTGAAGTGCTTGTAGAAAAGGTTAAAGAATCATTAGCATAGGTCATTTAATCAACATTTAAAGAATTAGGACTAGGAGAATTTTTTACATACTCCTTATAGTGTTTAAATAATTTGATCTTCACTATATCAATCTTTTATTGATAAGATCAGGGATCCATATTCTGATAACTAAATTTCAACATTGTTAACTTCAATCGAGGATCAAAGACTGCCACGATTACAAATAGAATAGTATATTGACTCCAATATTTATTAAATTTCTTCTTTATATTATGAGTTATGACTTTTATGACCTCATCTTTATTGTTCACTTTATCCATAAGAAATTTCTCAATCTTCCATACTTGGCCAAAATACAAATTAGATGTAGGATAGTTAGATCATGAAACCAAGTTAGTTATGCTATAAAATGGTTTCAAGAAAATGTAAATTATCTTCCCTCTTTTCCATTTTTCATCTTTTGGAAAATACTTGTAATTTTTATCTATACATGCAAGCATAGTGAATGCACACTTATATTTCAAAGAACTTTCAAGCATCAAATATGTTGAATTCCATCTAATAGACGCATCCAAATGCAAATACACATTACCATCAACCCTAACCCTTCTTGCACATTCTTTAAAGTTTCTTATTCTACCCTCAAACACTTTCACATAACAAATATTTTTTTCTAATTTTATGACAATCATTTAAGGTTCAGCCCCTTTTACACAATGAGATTTAAGATATAAGTAAAACAACTAACATGAAAAAAACTCGCCATCACAAAGAAAATTTCCTTCCAAAACCATTTGAATCTTCAACTTTATTTAAATATTATCACTAATAGAAGCATTATCCAAAGTAAGAGAAAAAATTTCTTCTTTATCTCATAATCAATTAATATGTTAAATACTTTTCTTGCTAACTCCATACCCGAATGTAAAGGATGCATCTCAGAAAAAGCAAGAATTATACTTTTCAAGTGCCAATCTAAATTAAAATGCTGTGTAGTTAGACAAATATATCCCTTGTTAGTGCAAGTAGTTTACAAATCATAAGTGAGATATATTTTGCTAGGAATTTTAGATAAATTTTCTTTTAATTTCTTCTTGTGTTCATCATAAACTTTTGACACATCACAACTTATAGTAATTCTAGAAATAAATCTAACACCTGCATTTAAATATTTAAACATAGCTCTAACTCTTTGATACTTAACAAACTTAAAAAGGAGGTCATGTTTTATGATAACCATGGCAATTTTTACTCTTATAACTTAGGGATTAGTTTTGCAACTTCTTAACTTTCCTAAATGATAAAAAATTATAAAAGGAATTCTATTATTTTTTAATGCTTTGATTCCATCACATTTCTTCATATGACAATAAAGAGTTAAAGTACCATGGCTTCTAACACCCACAGAAAAAGTTCATTACACGTTTTACATTTATCCTTAACTCTTCCATCAATTATACCCATAAGGTTGAAAATTTTTCACATATCAAAAGTAGTCCTTTTTTCTCCTCTTACTTTCATTAATGTTAACATTATCTACTAGTTTAGATTCTTTTTCAAATTTAGATTGTTGAGTGCTATTTTGAGCTCTCATTTAGGATCTTGCCTTTAACTTTCATCTAAATTTTTAGGTTGATTTAATTCTACATCTTGTAAATATGTCATATTTAAAACTACCTACCAATTTACAAATACACAATTATTTGATGCATATCTTATTTAAACATATGCAAAGTTAAATTTATAGAAGTTAGTATAAAACTCTAAACATTTAGCAGTAATATATTTAGTTTTCAACTAAATGGGTTAAGTATGCCATGTAATCATATGTCATAAATTATATTTAAAACCTAGAACACTCTTTAGATACAATTCTTAAGTTTCAACTAATAATATTGTTCTAGCTAACATCATATAAAAACATAATTATTTCTTAAGCACTACTTTACTATCAAACAACCATAATAATTATCTTTGATATACTAACACTATAATGTATAATGTATTATCAAAATCAAATTATGGGTTTACTTTACCAAACATATCAACTATTTCTTTATGAGAAAGGAGACATGGTAAGAAGTCAATACAATCAACATTATCTATATAAATAAAGTAAAAAAAAACCTAGAGTTGTCTAAATGCAATTTACCTTACTTGCAAACAAACCACAAACAAATGGCAAATGGAAGGAACTAAATTAGATGCTGAGATTAAATAGAGCAGCAAACAAACAATGAAGCTAATGAAATCAATCAAACGCTATCTGTTACTATGCTATTTTTACTCAACTGGACACTAGAGCTTGGAGTTTAGAATGGACTCAGTGGTGGTGTTTGCTACTGCTTGCCAAAGTACTGGTGATAGATCGATCGAATGATATGGACTATGGATCCTTTTTTCAGTTTTACGTTGTGGCATTGCCGCAAGCTTATTGATTGGCTAATGAATAAGAGTACAAGATTAAAGACTCGAAGAGGGTGAGAGGTGCAAGGCAAAAAACTAGAAAACACTGAATACTAAAGTGAAAATAGAACCTTCGAGATGTAGACAAACTTTTGTTAATTTTTTATATTTATTTTGTTTAATTGATATTTGATTTTATGTTTCAATTCTTCTGTAACTTTATTACTATTACTGTCTCTTAACTAATTGGTGATTAAGTCAAGTAATTCTTTTATAATTTATTTAATTCAAATGAGTTTCATTTTATTTGTTTATTTATTTATTGTTGTTGGATTTGATCTATTTGGATCATATTGCTTTAATGGGTTGAGTGAAATGTTGAATTGGATCTTACATATACAATTGTTCACATTATCTAAATTGAAAAAATAAAATAAAAGCCCATAGTTAGCCCTTGATTGCATAGGCTCTATCCTATGTCGTTAGCCTTTTTAGGCCCATAATAAAAACAAAGCTCATTTTTAAGTCTTTGAACTACCCTGCACTTATGGGCTAGTTATGAAAATTAGGGGCCTCCAGCCTATTTTACAAGCATATACTTGAGTACAAAAAAAATGTCAAAATAAGAAGAAAAAAAGTAAGCTTTTGGTTTTAACTTTTCCTTAAAGTGACATGTAATAGGCAACCAAAAAAAAATACCCTATAAAAGCATGTATTAATAATAGGAAAGGGACATAGCTATTTGGAAATCAACTTCCATTATTGATCCTCTTTCTTTTTTTGTATAAAAAAATCCTTCACCAAACACATAAGTATTAAATAATTAAAATAGTATAATAACACATAAATGAGGAATTCTATATTACCCATGAGGGTTTGGAATCCATGGGTATGTGAGCCATTAGATGAGTTAACTTAGTCAATAACTTCCCTCATCTAGTGACTTGTATTGTGCCACATACCCATGGGTTTCAAACCCCCATAGGTTCCAAACCCCTATAAGTAACATAGAAAGCACCCACATAAATAGATTTAAGATGAAAAAAATTTTAAACCTTTATTAGGAGAAAAAATTATACATGAAAAAAATCTACTATATTAATAAAGATTATAAGATAATCTATTATAAGATAATCCATGTGAAGGTTTTGAATCATAATCCCATAACTTCCTAGCTATTACATTTTTCATAAACCTCTATGAAAATTCTCACATAACCATCATAAGCACTCATATTACATGTTTCTCATATCTTAAACCGTTAGCTAATATATATATATATATATATATATATACTTTTTTGTCAAGAAATACCAATCTTACTCTAACATACAAACATAATTTAAATAAAAAGATAACTCATAATAGAAAATAATTAGAAATTAATAATAATTTAAATTTAGATCAAATTTAACAATCTCTACCTTGATACAAATTCTATTATTTTCATTAATCTTTATATTCTACCTATTGCCTAAAAAGATCTATTATAAGGAGGTCACAACTATATTCCTCCATTATTGCAATATCTTCAAACTACAATAGCCTTATTCCTATCAAGTAGCTCTACCTCAATCAAGTGTAACAAGTTCTACCAAAGTTTATCAACGATCTTTTCATTTGCAAGCATCACATATCATTACTACATAATTGTGATACAATATCATTACATTAACATTGGTTAAAGTTAAAATTAATGCATATGATGGTATGGTGGCATTTTTGAAAATATGAGTAAATTATTATGTTAGTTCTAATTAAAAATTAACATTGTAAAATTATGTTATCTTTTCTACATTGATTATTAATGAACTGTCATCTAATAGGAGTTGAAGAGTTAGTTTTAAAAAAAAAACTCCTTTTTTTAAAAGAAAATCATTAGTTTTGAAAAAAAAAAGCTTCTTTTTTTGAAAGAAAATCATAACTTTACATATAAGTTTTTTAATAAGAACAAACATGGTTACAAAAGTATGATCTATTACATCAGTTATTGAAAAATTGATATTGAAAATGAAAGCGAACTATTATATTTGAAGATAGGGAAGAGTATTAGATGCCAATTCCTACACATAACCAATGTTGAAAGTTTACCCTGAATGGCATTTTTATAATTATACATGGAATATTAGACATTAGTTTTAGTTACAACATATGTGAAAATAGTTAGACATCATTTGGTTTGTAATAATAGATGTGAAAAGTGCTACCACTAGAATATCCTCATCTTTGTTTCTTAGAATCGTTGACAAACTTCATTTATATGGCAATTTATTCTATATTTTTTCATGCTTTCCACTTAAATTTCTTTGGCATTTATTTGATAATTGTATGGTGTCAATTTTCTATAATCTTTGAGATCTATTTAACATTATTTGAGGTATTTTCTTCAATTCTCTTATAATTTATGAGCATTTTGCGTATAAGTTATGGTATTTAGGGTTAGATAGTTACATTGTTGTATATTATTTAAAACTTCCATTTTTGTTCTTTAAAATTATTCTTCAATCATTATAAATGTGGTTTAGGCTTGTTTTGCGATATGGAAAGTTGTGTACTTGAATACATGTTCCATTATGTTCTTATCATTGAAAATGTTATTTTTACTTAGATTCTACATTTTTGAAGTATCTTTCTATATTGGTATGACTCTATTACTTGGATGCTACTTTTGAAATTTTCAATTTGTTATTAGAAAGTTTTGTTCTGAGATCAAATTAAATGTAATAAAATGATTTCCAATCATTTTTTGTTATTTAAGTTACCATATTATGTGCTTTGGAACTTATTAGATGTTGGTTGGCACATAAGTTAATTGTTTGTGTTCCTTTTGTTATAACTCTTTAAATAAAAGCAACATAGATTTTGATTCTGGTGAAGGTGGCAATAAAACAAAAGGAGTTAGGCGTCCTATAATTATGAGGGACATGCTCTTTAAATACACCAAAGTAGAGAGGTTAAAAGTATATTTCAATGATAAGGGTTAGGTAGGTGAGTCTAGTGTAATAAAATTTAGCAACTATGTTAGGCTGCTAGCATATACCGAGGTGCCTATCATCATTAGGAAGTGACATTTAGTACCATAACACATCAAAGATGCCATCTAGGAGAATATATTCATAAAGAATCTTAATACTTATCTCCATTTTATTTTTACATGTGCTTGATAATCTTTTTAGATTGCATATGCATAAGTATCATTTATATGTGTATTACCTTGTAGACTACATTTAGCATGCTTAAGAGGTACAAAGATCACTTTTTGGAAATGGTGGATAAAAGATGGAAGGACTGTAGGTATAATTTGGTTAATAACTATGTCTTTGACAAAAGGAATGGTGATAAAGAGGCTTATGAAAAGTATTACTAGAGCAATCCTAAGCCGTAGGTGAAGTTTATGGCATTGTTATCTTTATTCCATTGTTGATAGTGAGTCTAACTTCTTATTACTTGTTTGTTTTTTTATCAATAAGCCCAAAGTACAAATAATAAGGAGACCTAAGCTAAAAACAGCTACAAATATAGATTGTCTCAAGACAAGTACAAAAAGGTCAAGGAGAAACCTATTAAAGAAAAGATTGAAGTTGCTACTAATCAACTTATTAATTAAAAATCTATCTTTATTACCCTTATACAATGACATAGTTGTGGGTGAGATTCAAAGTCAAATGTCAAGGAAAATTCATTACTCAGGAGAGTTCATACGTTGCTTAATGAATAGTAAGTAATGTTATTATTTTATTTAACAAATGCAAAGTAGTTGTTTAGTTATCAACATATGACTAATTATGTTTCACTATATTATGCTAAAATTAAAGCTTTTTAAGGAAAGTTTTGGGTGGAAAGGAGGATGGATATATTGACTGCTACCTTAAGAATTCAAAAGCATCTTAGATGTGTCAGGGGCATTCAAGGATCAATGACCCTTAAGGCTTATTTCGGGGGAGCTTTAAAGCATTCTCACCCTAAAGCATCATCTACTAGAAAGCTAAAGGCACATATTAACATTGAGGTGGCAAAAAAAGCGAAAAAAGACATTATGGAGGAGTTAAGGTAATTGTGAGGGCATGGGATTGGCCTTTGCCTCATGGGAAAAGGATGAAGTACGAATGGTGACCCTTATGTCATAGCTAGGTAACTACTACCTCATTGATTCGACCTTTTTACCTAACTACTACATGTAAATACTTGTCACCTTACTATTTGTTGTTAGGTACATTCAATAATTTAGTTTTACATTGATGCAAATTAACTTGTTTATTTGTCTTCATAGGATAGATGTAGATGTTTACTTATAGCTCCGAGAGCCCTAATTAGGTAGGTGTCAATGGGCATGGATTTCTCACATCGCGTGCTCCATACATTTGCATTACTAGTGGACCAATATAAAAACATGATAGACATCATCAAGGAAAGCATTGTGAATGTGCTTTGCCAACTAATGAAGTGACAAGAGCTGCTTAAGTGGTTAGTAATTACCTAACTTGACTAAAAGTCTTGATTACATTTTACATAAAGGTGAGATTGTGCATTGCTTTAAATGTATGTTATTTATGTTATCTAATTCTCTTACTATTAGTTCAAAGTCTATTTTTAGTATTTTAGCTGAGAGAATCTAATAAAAGGCCATTAGAAACAAAAAAGGATGATGATGACAAGTTCAAAGAGTCAAAGAATTTGATAGGTACCCTTTTAACTAAAAAAAATGGTTATTAAATCTCAATAGGAGCTCAAATCCATTGTAGATAGGATGTAAGCATAGATATCATACTATTGCATATGAGATAGGAGATCATAAGATAAAAATATGACACATTAGCTTATCCAAGAAGACCATCCTATAGCTTCTAATTATGGGAGAGCTAGACGTTACTTGTGTGGAGATTTAGATTATGTGCATTCATCTTTATCCCTAAAATCTTTCCTTTTTTTCATATATATATATTAAACATGTTAAGTTCATGTATTATGAAAATGATAAATATTTGCATTGTTTTACTGAGGATATCAGATTAGATTCCTACTTTAATTTTTTAGATCCATACTTTCCTTAATAGGTGGGGAATGCATTAACATTTTACTATAAGTACATAAACACAACCTTATTAATGGACAAAAAGTAAGACTGCTATATGATACTATATCAAAACAAACGATTACTTCATTTTTAATTATATTTGCTTCTCAATTATTTTATTTTAATATCGATAATATTTTAGTATTATTGAATGTTCATAATAATTTATTTAAAGAATAAAATAGTGTATTAAGATGACCTTTTAACTTTTAGTACTAGTTCTAGATAATGATTAAAATTTTCAGTAACATTAGGATAAAATTGTCATTGTTCTATAATTTTTTTTCTTTTAAGAAATAATTGATTATGCTTTTAAAACCCTTTAATAGTTAAATATAAGAAGTTTTTTTATTTTTTGGTAGAAAAGGAAGAACATTAGATTAATATGTAGACATTTGTCTTAGAAATGTTTTGCCCATTACATCCCTTAAAACATAATCAAAAGCCTCCATAGAAGGATATGAGAGTATGTACAAGCTATTATCATCATAATTTGCATTCCTAGCCAAAAAATCAACTAAACTATTTGCTACTCTATAGATATATTGTATATGTTACACTTCCAAAATATATAGAAGTCTTTTACAATCTTCAAGCAAACTAAAAGCATTAAAAGAAATAGTTAACTGTTGATTATTTAATAAGGTAATAATAGACTTAGCATCCAACTCAACTATCAGAGGTTTTAGATTCCTTCAGTATGGCAAAATAAGTCCATCCCTAAGACTTGTTAATTGAACTATCCATTTCCCTGTATCATCTCTAATAACTGCAGCACATCTAGCTTTGCCCAGATTTCTTTTCAAAGCTCCATCTGAATTTAATTTAAAATAGCCACCAAGAGGGAAAATCCATTTAACCTCAATACTTAGTTGAGGAGTGGAGAGAGTAGCAAATCCTTTTAAAGCCTAAAATTCAACAACTTTTCTTAAGGTCAGAAGAATAAAGTTCCCATCTCCCTAGTTAGATTGAAAAACTTTTCTATTCTAGTTTAACCATAAATTCCAAAAAGAAAAAGCAAAAATAACAAACCAAGGAATTTTAATTTTGCAACCTAATAGATTTGAGGTTAAATTCTGTTTTAGCCAAGAAGGGAGGTTAGCAAGATAGAAATGGGAGCATGTAGAAGTGAGTTTGAGCTCATTCTAACAAGAAGGTAATCTCTTAAGATGTGTATAAGAGATTCATTCTGAAAATCACATAAAAGGCATTGTGATGGAACGCCCAAGCCTTTGAAATTTAAGAAATCTCTAGTTGGAACTCTATTCTACATAGCAAGCCATATAAAAAACTAAATCTTTGGAAAGGAAGGAATCTTCCAAATCCACTTAAAATCTAAAAAATCATGAGAAGTAGAGTTTTTCTTTCAGAACATGTAAACATCCTTAACAAAATAATTCTCATCTCTTGAAAGTCCTAAACTAATTTATGAGGATATCCCATTCAACTAAGAGTAGTGCCAAAAATATCATTTTGTAAATTTAAAGGAAGATAAATAGAAATTCTAGCATGATCCCACTTATCATGGAAGATACACTAAGAAACTTTCAAATTAAATTCATTTTGAGGAAGAGGACCTTGTATTAACTTATGAAGAGGACCAAATTTTAACCAAGTATCAGTCCAAAAATTAACACTTTCTACATTTCTTATTATCCATTTTATCCCTGCCTAGAGAAGAGAAGTGGATTTTAAAGCTTTCCAAGTATAAGAGGAAGGTTTTTTCAAATTTAAATGATCATTTAGTTTTCAATGAAGATATTTTTCTTTAAGAACTTTTACCTAAATTAAACCCCTCTCTTGGATTAGAGACCAAGTTAATTTTCCTAATAGAGCCATATTCATTAAATGAAAATCTCTTATTCCTCATCTTCCTCAAATTTTTGCTAAGGTAACATTTGACCAAATATAAGAATTTTCTTAGCTAGGACTTGTAGCAAGTTCTTTTATTAATTCGTGGGAAAGTGTGAATGAACAATACAAATAGGAGAGTACTAGAATTACTGAGAAATTTCATCGAAAAGCAAAAATTTTGTATGGAATACTTAATGCACTTTTTCCTTTTACAGTAAGTAGCAAGTTATTAAATAATTATTTTCTTTATTATTTATTTATTTAATGATTAAAGTAGTAATGCGGTTAATATATATATATATATATATATATATATATATATATATATATATATATATATATATATATATATATATATATATATAACTTTAGGTTCAAATCTTAAATATAAAAAAGAGAAAATTTTTAAAATAATATTAATTGCTGCTACATTATTAAGGTGCTAATTATTTTTTAATTTATAATTCAAGATAAATGCATAAGAAATAATGGAAATAATAAATAATTTTAATTTTCAATAGAAAAATATCATAATGTGCCAATTTATTAAGGAATTACTAACTTTTATATCTTCATGTGAAAATAATATTTTCTAGATGAAAATGTCCAACTCTTTGACTTAAAAATAATATTTAAGTAGTGAGTGTTTCCATAATAAAGGAAGAAAGAGGAGGAAGAGAGTTAAAAAAATTTTAATGATAATTATACTTCCCTTCTTCTATTAATTGTTACAACAATTTCAACTATTGAAACATCCGTATAAAAATTATTTTAAAAGAAAATATTTAGACATTATTATTCAAATAAAAATATAGTGGATGCTAACTATCACATGAAGATGTGAAGATTAATGATTTTCATTATTTTTTATCAAACATTAGTTGCTATATAAAGTCCCTGAATATTTATTATTATTGGAATAATAGGAGCAAACTTTGAAAAAAATATGAGATACATTGTATAAATAAAACAAAAGATATTCTCTTGAAAACATGGATAAAAAGGAATGGGAAGTATTGAATTTGAGAGATTAAAAAGAAAAATAGTTTCTAACAAAAAAGTTATAAAATGAGGTAATATCTAAGTGGATATTTGCTAATAGTGTAGTACGAGTGAACCAGCTCTAATTAGTTGAATGAGAGTCTCCTTTTATATACTAAGATACCCATGGGGTTGGTGTGAAGCAGTAGGTCTCTTAGTGTAAATCTCTAGGATTGCATGTTGTTGGTGTGATTTTTTAGCCAATTCCAAATGTCCACGTGTCTAGACAATTGATGTTCCTAGACTCATACTTCTTATAAGGTGTTTTTGAATTCTTTTGATGGAGTCAAGTAGTTTCAAGTATGTCTCATCGAATATTTTGGATTAGATTACTATTATAGGCTTGACTAGAGATGCTAAACCTACTATGTGCCTTTTTGAGTATGCAAGCTACTTTTTAAGAGGCCTTTTTGGCTTGATATCTAATTAGATGTTAGGTTCTATGACTCTATTATGGTTCCCAAGACCTATTTTATTTATGAGGTATTATGTTTGTTCTACTTATTTCTAATTGGACATTTTATGTTGGTTTGAAATGATATCATATACTATTATGCTACCATAATAAAAATAAATGCAATAATTTATTTTAAAAAATGATAATTCAATATAGAAAATTAGTGTATGTATATGTTGAATATATACACAATATTTTTGAAAATTTTGTATCATATCAAAAGGAAAGTGTGAAAGAATAAGGTTAGCTTCAATGCAAAATTCATTAATAGATTTCATCATTTAAGAGAATTTTTCTTTTTTTTTCTAGTTTTCTCGTGGAAAATCATATAAAGGCCTTATAATATATGATGTTTTTATGAAAGTCCCACCTAAGAAATTTATACTTGGACCTCTTCAAAAGTTTATGTTTATCTTTACAATTGATTTGCATAAATCAAAGGAAAAAAATTAAAAATATAAGAAAATAAAATATATTATTAATCTCGCAACACCAATTAAAAAGTTAAAATAATAATGGAAAAACTAAGGGCATGTTTGGATATGTTTTGTTTTTGTGTTTTTAAAAATAGTTTTCAAAAGCTATTTTTAAAAACTATTTTCTTGTTCTCAAAAACTATTTTTAAATTGAAGAAAAGTCAAGATTAGAGGGTAATTAATGTTGCAAATAAGGAGATATTTTATTTAATTATAAAATTGATATTCAAACCAACCAAACAAATTCAATAAATAACTAAAAGTTATTTTTATTTTCTTGTTTTTAAGTTATACATTTAGAGATCAGTTTTTAAAAACAGATGTTGAAAACATGTTACCAAAGATGTTCTTCTATTTTTAAAAACAAAAAAAATAGAAAACTATTTTTAAAAATAGTATTCAAACAGACCTTAAATCTTATATCACCAAGTTTTATGTGGGCTTTGTTCTAATTGTAAAGGAAGAATTGCAATATTACAGTTAGTAAGAAAATGATAAATTAGAAGTGTAGATAGACAATTAAAAATGTGAATAAATAATAAATTAATAATAAAACTTATTTATTAAAAATAAATAATGTAAATAGAGTAATTTAAAAATCAACACCAATGATAGTTTTTGCAATGACAACAAACTCGATCATCGGTGATGCATTAGTGGGCTTTTATCGATAACATTGTCATTGGTGATAAGTCCAAAATGCATGGGTGCAAATTTTGCAAAATTCAGAAAGGAAAAAAGCACCTTTAACGATAATAAATATCATTGTTGAAAGTCAAAACTTTCACCAATGACACATGTTGTCATTAAAGGTGGCATAAGAAATTGTGTCACACCCTTTGCGACGACATATATCACCAATGAAAATTTTGGTTTTCAACAATGACAATTATGGTCGTTGAAGGATAAGGCACAATTTCTCATGCTGTGTTTGGCGATAAAAAATGTTGTTAATAAAAGTCAAATCTTTCACTAATAACACATGTCATCGCTGAAGAAAGCACATGAAATTGTGCCTAATAGTATCCTTCTTTTTACCAACAACATTATCATGGCTAAAGAGTTGTTATTTTTACTGATGACTTTTTAACAATGACTAATAATTTTGTCATCGATGAAAAGTTAGTCTATATATATCTGCAATGCCATTCCACTCTTATTTCATGAGGTGGAGAGGGAAGGCAATGGAGAGAGATGAGGTAAAAGTTATATAATTTTTATGTTAGTTTTATTATTTTTGTTATAATGAAGCATATTTTTTATTTATATATTTTTGAAATGTTAGTTTTTATTGCTATTTAGTGTTGCTAGTATTTAATATTAGAAGGGTATTTAATCAGTAGATTTATTGTTTTGAGGTATGTGAATTAAATTTTATTGCATTTTATCTATGTATATAATTTATAAGATGAATAATATGAAATGTGTTAATTTACTTCGATAATATGATTATTTTAATATGAAATAAATCCTATTTGGTTTTATATGTTATGAATGTTAAATATGATTATGTAATTTTATTGTAGTATACAATTTATTAGTTTAAATTTTGTTGTTGTTATGTTATTGAGCAAAATTATAATTTTGCATGATGTGATATGTGTACGAAGTATTTAATTAAATTGATATAAGATGGAGTTGTTATGAGATTTTGTTTAGAGTAAAATACACTACTCTCTTTTATAATTTACTTTAATTATGTAGACCTCTCTTTTAGTTTCAAAACTTACACCACCCTTCCTTAAAACTAAAAGAAAAAAACACTATACATAGGTCTTTTTTTAGCTTATTATTACTTAACTTCATTTTACCAATTATTTTTACTATCTTTGACTTTGATATTGCAAAAATACCCCTACATAATAATTAAAAGGAAAAAATTAATAATGCAATATTTCCTAATTCCTTCTTATTTAAAGTTTTATTTTAATTTTTATATTTTTCTTTATTTTAAATGTAATTTTTTAATTTAATTTATTACAAATTTATTCCTTTACTAAATTATTTTCACTCATTCTTTTTTCCATGACCCTTATTTTTTATTAATATTTTAATAAATACTATATATTTCTAATATAAATAATAAATGTGCACAACTTTTCATAAGTTTATTTTAATTTTTCATTATTTTCTTTCTCATATTTGTTTCTTATGTTTCAAATTAATATTGTTTTATTTTATCTTCAATTTTTGCACTCTATTTTTTCATCACTAAAAGGTAAATTTTTTCTTTGAAAAGAAAATATAATGTATCTTGGTATATATCATAATAGCTCATTAATGAACAATTCAAAACATGATGTGTATATCAAATATTAATTTTAATTCAAAGAATATTATTGAAACTAATTTAAAAAAATAATATTCTAATTAAAATATTTTTAGCTAATATTATTTTTTATATTTTAATTAATATTTTATTCTATCCTTTTTATATGTTAATTACCACAAGAATCTTTATATTCATTTTATATAATTATACTGGAAAAAATAGGAAAACTAAAAACAAATTTAAATAAAGGTTAAATTCCATTCTAGATACCTGCAATTTTAACTTTTTTATTTTTATCTAAGTACTTATAGTTTAAAAATTTTCAATTGGATACCTATAATTTCACATCATTTCTAATTAAATACCTGCCATTAATCTTTCACTAAATTTTATCTAGATGGCCTATAGATTGCAAATGAAGATTTTAAATTTCTTAGGTTGATATAAGCCAAAAAGCCATGTTGGAAAATACCTTATTATTAAACTCACATGTTGGTGCTTTCTATTTTTGATTTAGGAATATGTCCTAATAACTCCAACTTGTAAAAAAGGCTTGTTGAAATATTGTCGAGCACTAGCCCCGCCACATTATGGAGCACAGGTGAAGAAATTTTCTTGTCCTTCTCATCTTGCGGCTATAAGCTAAAAGTGTCCAAACTACTGTGACTTGGTTTGGCTTGTTATAATGATATTGGTTGTCGATAACAAGAGAAATCATTTTTCTAAATATGGTAAGTGCCTTGGTGAAAAACCCATTCCAAGTACATCCTACAACAACAACAACATTCCAAGAAGGGACATTTCTCTCCAACATTTCATCAAACAATGTCATAGCATTTTTGATATACCTAATTCTCATATACCCAACAATCATGGCAGTCCAAGACATAGCATTTTTCTTAATCATTTCATCAAACAGCTTCTAGGCTTTAACAACATTTGATGGGATCATCATATAGGAATCCGTGTGAGTAGTCTGTACACTTGGGTATTTCTAAAAATTGGATTTTACAATCTAGGTATGCACTAGCTCAGTGCCATAAGACCCTAAAACCTCACGGCATGATTTCAAGACGTGTGGGTAGATGAATTTATTGGGCTAAGGGCTTCTTCAGAGAATCATAATGCAATATAAGAAAAATGCAGAAACATTATTAGTTTGAGATGCATAGGCAATAATCACAGTTGTGTAAAGAGAGATAATAGGTGACTTAAGATGATCGAAAATGAGGCATGGGTAACGAAGGTCAACAACAAGAGAAAGTGGTAGGAGTGAATGAGTTAGAAGACATAAAATTAGGTTTGGTCATGACCCAAGGGAACGAGATGGGCTTGGAATTAGTTTCTAAATTTGTTTGAGGTGTTTTCCACATGACCCTTGACTAAAATCGAAATAAGAAATTTAAAATCCTCATCATTGATCCATTTGCCAACAGGATAAAATTTGATAGAAGATTATTAGCAAGTATCTAATTAGAAATGATGTGAAACTATGGGCACCTAAATAAAAAAAAGTTGAAATGACAGATACCTACAGTATAATTTAACCTTAAATAAATGTATACCTCAAATCTAGTAATGCATTTATCTAGATAAGATAATTAAACAAAAATTAATATTTTTATTTCACCAAAAAAAGTGTTTGATATTTTTGTTGAAAAATTCTACCAAATATAGACTTAGCCAAAAATAAATAAAACTATTTGAAAATTAACCATGAGAATCTGGATCCATTCATCTTATTGCATACCAATTAACTTTAAATTATGTAAGAAAATATTTTCATAAAATAAATTTAATAATAAATAAATAAAGAAAATCAGGAATAATATTTTTCTTCTTCTTTTTCTTTATATTGGTGTCATTGATCTATCCATTGAAGTAACCAATAACTAGTAGAAAAAATTTTCAATTGTATAATCACAAGTAAAAAATTCAATTGTTATAAATGTTATATATTTTGAGAAAATAAAAAATCTTAAAGATATCATGTAAAAAAATAATGACTATTTTGACACATTTTGCATAATCCTCATTAATATGAAAATAGAATTTAAAATATATGATTAACTATTAGAAAAATATAATTTGATAACTATATTTTTATAAAAATATATAAATAAAAAAATTGAATCTTACAAATATATTTAATAAAAATATTATGATGGTATGAATAGGAGTTTTTAAAAGATTGAAATAATTTAAATTTTTACATCATTAAGAACTCTTATACAAAATATATTCCATGTCAATTTGACGATTATAAAATTATTGAAATTTAAACAATTTAAAAGTTTGAAAATTTACTAGTATTTATAAAATATATATCTTGTTAAAAGATTTGAACTATGTATCTTACGAATGTAATAGAGTAGGTTTGAAAATTGAATTCGTAATTCCAAAGTATAAATGTACCAATTTATATGGATATGTAAAAAATATAATAATGCAAATAATAATGCATTTGAATAACAATACTCATAAAATGTCATAATATAGGTTTAAAATTATTGTAAATATATTTTTATAATAATTTAAAATAGAATTGCATTTGCATTCTAAGCTTAAACTCATTAAAGGATTGGTTAATCTTTATAGGTCAACCAACCCTTGAATTATCTCATAAAGTTGGATAGTTTGGAATATATCTTGTAGTTATTATTAATAATTTATTTACTTCTCATTTAATAAATTAGAAATTTCTTAGCATCCTTACTATTCTCTGGGTGTGAACTATATCAGTGTATAGTTTGCACACTTGAAAAACTATAGGGAGATGTTGCTGAAATTTCTATGTGTATAAAATGATAAGCATGGATAAGTTGATGGAATTATCATTATAGAAATATTTCAAATGGGATAAGGTCTTAGCCTTTAGAATTGGAGTGATACGATGGATTTAGAACATATAACAAACATTGATCATAATACTTAATTCTATAAGAAGCTATCTTTTTCTTTTTTAGTGGTACAATGTTAATAGATAAAAGTTAGATACATCTACAAGATCGCTTGTTAGATGAGTATTGGGATGGTGTATTGACATTTGTTAAGAGAGTAAAAAACTTTCTCGATAAAAAGGGTTTGGTGAGATGCTTATGTAAGAAGTACATAAATCTATTATTTCAAGAATTGATGACGTTGAAGGCACATATCCATTATATACAAATTGGGTACATCATGGCAAGGTAGATGGTTCAACTTTTAGGGGGATGGGGGGCATCTCTTGATGATAAGGATAAGATGGAGGATATTATACATGATTTCGTTAGCCTTTGTGTAACTGAAGAAATATTTCAAGATATAGAGAATGGAATAAGGATGCATTTGAGGGGAACATTAGATTAAATTATAGCGACTGTGATGAGTTTTTTGAACAAGTGGAAACAAAATTGTATCTTGGATATATAACATTTTTAGCTTTGAACTTTATAATAAAACTCATGCACTTGAAGTGTTACATAAGTGGACTAATAGGTTATTTGATGTTTTTTTGAAGTTGTTAAAAGGGGTGCTTCCGAATGATAATAAATTGCCAAAACCACACTATGGTTGAAAGAAATGGTTTAATAAATTAAGGTTAAGGTAGAGTTAATCTATGTATATAAGTATAATTGTATACTTTTTTGGAAAGAACATGCTTCGAAGGATGACTATCCAATCTGTAGGGAGAGCTGATGGATAAACAGAAATACGAAAGGATAAAAGGTATCTCAGAAAGTGCTTCAATATTTTTCACTGACACCTTGGCTGAAGTGATTGTATGGGCCAAGGCACACTATGAAAGATATGATATAGTATCATATAGGAAGGTCCATAGAGGATGGGATAATACGACATCCTATTGATGGAGAAAATTAATAGGAATTCGATAGAAGGTATCTCAATTTCTCTGTAGACTCGTGGAATGTTAGGTTGAGCTTAAGTGTAAATGAATTTAATCTTTTTAGTGATAGGAACTTGTCCTATAGTATATGGCCAGTGGTGATGACTACCTAGAACTTTTCACCATGGATTTACATGAATTAGTAATTTTTTTATGTTGACCCTATTAATACGGGGCCATAATTTTTAATCAAAGATATCGATGTCTTCTTAAGACCAATTGTAGAAGAGTTGAGATGTCTTTGGGAGAGGGGGTTCAAACTCAGGATGTTAATACAAATCTGATATTTAACATATGAGTGACATTATTGTGAACTATGAATGATTTTTTTGCACGAAGCAATCTCTCTGGTAGAATGGATAATGTTATAAAGCATATCCTACATGTAATGATGATACTCCATCTATTCGAGTTAGAGGAAAAATAGCCTATGTTGGTCATCATTACTAGCTTCCAATGAGTCATGCATTGAGAAACAAGAAGGAGTTTAATAAGAAATCGGAGAGCAAAACCTTTCCTTGTCCTTTCACCAATGAAATTATTATGGACCAACTAGCTAAGGTAGTTTAGAGACTTCTTAGAAAATATGCTTAGTTTAGTGGTCTAAAATAGAAAAAAGGTGTTGATGTACTTAATTGGAGTAAAAGAAACATATTTTTCAACCTTTCGTATAGGTCAACAATGAACCTAAAGCATAATATTGATATGATGCATGTTGTGAAGAATACATGTGATAGTATTTTAGGCACATTATTAGACATTGAGCAGAAAACAAAAGATATGGACAATGTAAGATGAGATCTAGCAGATATGAAGATAAGGCTAGACCTGCATCTATATGAGGAAAGGGGTTAGCTTTTCAAACCACATGCAGCATACACATTTAACCAGGGTAAACAAAGATAGTTTTTCCAATTTATGGGAAATGTGAAATTTCCTAATGGGTTTACTAGGAATTTCAATAAGAATGTGACTGGTCATGATATGAAATTGAAGAAGTTGAAATCACATAACTATCATGTTATCATGTAAAGATTGTTAGGACCTTCAGCATGAGTGTTTTTGCTGAAGGAACTATCATGTCCATTTGTTAAGTTGTGCAACTTCTTCAACTAAATATGTGATGTAACTTTTAAAAAGAGGGATGTCTTGTAAGCCAAACAAGACATTGTCATCATTTTGTACAAGCTTTAAATAATATACTCTTCAATATTCTTTGACATAATGGTTCACCTAGTGATGATCTTAATTGATGAAGCATTACATAGTAGTCTCATTTATTTTTGATGAATGTACCTATACGAAAGGTATATCAAAAAGTTGAAAGATTATCTTAGGAATCATGTTTGACCTAAGGGTTCAATTGCAGAAGGATATATTGTTAATGAGGCATTAACATTTTATTCCATATAGTTAGAAGGAGTAGAAACTAAATTTAATTGGTTTGATTAAATCTAGGACATAATGTTTAAAGATGCAAAAGGGCATTGTTAGTATTTAGATTTCAATGTCAAACAATAGGGAAGAAGAACATTTCTTACTTTGATAGGAGAGATTAAGATGTTACAATATGGTATATTTTGAATAACTATGTCGAGATCGAAAAGTATCCCTAGTAAGTCTTTATAATCATTCATACTTTTATCCTAATTAATTATAATGGGCTAGAATATATATGTTATGTAGTGAACACTGGCATGAATTCAAAAAAGATGGTGCTGGAAACATTGATTAGTTACAAAGATCAACATTCCTCATATGGTTTTACTTTAAAGTAAAGGGTTGTTCTTTCCAACCATCTTGTACTAATTGTGTAAATATTATTCCTTACTTGCACTATTTTTTCTAACTTAACTCTCAATAGAAATGCTATTTTTGTAGATGTATTATTTATATAGGAATGGTTCCCTAGAAGCTATTGAAGAGTTACTATCATTAGCTTTTAGTCCTAATTTTACTGTTATAATGTGCTTAACATGTGTTGTAAATAAAGTGCACTTTGTAGTTGAAACTCAAGATGTAAAGTATAAAAAATAAAACAATGGCATTTTTATTCCGAGAATTAATGGTAACATGTTTTATGGTATACTAGAGGATATCATAAAGTTAACTTAAATAAATATAGTGTGACTCTATTCAAGTGCAAATGGTATAATACTGATCCAAGAAAGAAGAAACTTTGTATTGATAAGAACATTACAAGCATTTTCATTAATAAGTAGTGGTATAAAGATGACTTATACATACTTGCAACCTAAGCGGAGTAAGGTTTGTCAATCGAAGATTTTTTTGATGTACTAAATTAGAGAGTTGTCCATAATGTGGTGCATAATGACATATGTGATCTACCTAATGATGATGTCAATATAGAAGACTTACCATTCTTATAGGACATAAACTCCTCTAATTTCAACCTCACAATTGACCTTAAAGATTTCCATTTAGTAAACTTAAGGGATCAGAACAATGATCTCTCAATCGTTTTATACTGGTTCTACCACAGAAAGAGTGGATGTCTTCATCAATGATGAAGATAGTTTAGAAGATGAAATGATTGAAGATTATATAGAGGAAATGCTTTTACAATTTAATGATGGTGGAGAAACCGATGGACATAAGGATGAGCTTATTATATTCATCGGCAATAATTTAGATTAGGGTTTAAATCTCCTCCAATTACAACTCATAATTGTGTAAAAGTAATTATGTAGTTTCATTATACGAATATAGTAATTTATAGTTGTTGTCACTTGGTTTAATTGTGAAAATTTTTCGTAAATACTTATAAAATTTTTATTTTCCTAGCCAGGGTGGATATCAATGCATAATATCATGGAGAAAATGCTAGAAGGGACCCTTCGTGTTGGCCTACACACATTCTATCATAGTGTGAGAGATTAGGTAATTTTTCTTCATGTGCACACTTAATTTGGCTATTTATTACATATAAATTTATGATACTAATATTTTCTCTTATCCATCAAAGGTATAGCTTCAAGAAAGAGGGGCCCGAATAGATCCTTCAAGCTACACAAGAAGATGGAGAAAAGAAGGGGGACTATTGCTTATCTAGTTTGATATAATTGGTATATGGCATTCAGTTGATGAGAATTCTATTTATCTCTCCCATGACATAGGCAGCATTAAATGAGCTAACATCCTGCCTTACTATATATCTTAGCGATTGGTGGCTTAACCATTACAAGACAGAGTTATGTAGGAGGTTTACGTAAGTATTGATCTCCTCCTTATCTTTATTGTTTTATATTCAATGTTGAAATTATTAGATATAGTACTTACAAATTTCTTAAATGTTTTCTAATGTAGTTTCATTTTGAGTTCTTGCGCTTTTTCAAGACCGAGTGAGAGAGCACAATTAATGATTTGATGCAGACTATTGTTAACTTGTATAGCGAATGGAAATACAGGTTGAACAAGCATTTTCTTTAGCATGGGGGCGATTGGGACTAGGATTTCAACCTATACTAGGATTTTGACCTGGATTGTGTTAGGAGCTCTATGCCTTAATTTGTCTCACCTAAGACATGGGCGAGATCTATGGACTTCTTTGATAGTAATGCTTATAAAGTATGATATTTAATAAATTTATATGATTATTTCATAAGTCTAAATTGTATTTTAATTGTGACTCTTGTACGTAACAAATTTGTATGTTTATTTTTTAATTTGTAGGAGCTGTCTATGAGGAATACAGAGAAGAGGGTGAAGAAGTTGGTAAATGACTAGCATGGATTGAAATACATTGCTGCCCATTTTTATGATAAGATAATTCAACTTATTATTTATGATTTAGATATGTAATCTATTTGTTAAATTAATAATCATGTTCATATTTTTTTTTGAAACATGAATAGAGAAATAAGGATACAGGTGAGTTGCAGTTGGAGACCAATAATTTTAGGGACTGGCATATGTATAAAACAAGAGAGTGGATGCATTTGACCTTTGAGGATTAGTATGTAAGTTACCTAAACTCTATATTTTAATGATAGAAATTTTATGAATATTTCATGTAATTCTTGTAATTAATTTTTGTTTTAATAAATTAAGACAGGGATGATTGAGGTAGTGACTCATCATGCATAGTCCAATGGCTCGCTTGGCACTCCTATACCGCTTGACAAGGCTGCTATCACTGGTGAGGTGCTTAACATTATTCAAAGGCATAGGAAGGTAATTGGTTATGTTTTGGTTGACCAGTTGTACCTTTTACTTGACATTTCTAGCTCTAGGGTGGGGTCATAACACATGTCCTAAGTCATTGAGTTGTGAGAGCAACTACAGTAGAGATAGTAGCAGTAGTAATAGCTTGCTCAATAGCAAAAGATGTAGCAGCAGTGGGGGACATACTTCACAAAGTTCACTTCTTTGTTTAGACAATAGGGCCTTACATTGTCGATGCCTTTTTTTGCAATTGCACCACCTAGGATGAGTAGATTCGCACCATTACCCTTGATGCAGCCATCTCATTCCACCCAGGCACTAACACTACCTTCAATGTATCATTCGCATTATCAGGATGATGATGATAGCCTTGGGACGGATGACAATACATTTGGATTCCTAGATTTCCCTTCCCTTTAGGATGTATATATAGCTTTCTTATTTTCATCTACCACAATTATATGGATCATGTCTATACTGTTTTCTATTTTTATGTATAGACATTTATATGGATCTTGTATATACAATTTTCTTTTATTTCTAAGTATAGATATTTACATAATTTTTTTATAAGTATTCATTTTTTTATATGGAACATATTTTTTTATTATTAATATCGTTATTGTAATTTATTTTCAATATTTAAGTTAGATAAAATTATATTAAAAATATTAATTTAATTTAATTTAATTGATATAAAAATATTAATATTTGTGTTATCAAATATAGTATATTAATTTAATTTATTTAATATTTCAAAAAATATATTTAATTTTTTTAATTATGGAAGCTGTTAAACTTTCAACAACAACATTAAATTATAATTTTTATAATTTTTTTAAGTTTTAGCTAAAAATTAAATGTAAAAAATATTTAAATTTTGAAAATAATTTTAGTGATAATGAAACTAAAATTGTCACTAAATCTTAAAATTAAAAAATTTAAATTTTGAATATATTTTCATCAATGACAAAGTTACCACTAAAAGTAATTATTTAATTTTTATATTATTTAATTTATACCTTTAGTGATGACATTTATCATTGCTAAAAGTTAAATTCACAAATATTTGAATTTTAAAAATATTTTTATTGATGACTTTGTCATTATAAAAAGTTTAATTTTCATCGATGACAATTATATCATTGTTATAGGCCCCTTCTTTGATGAATTTTTAGCAACGACATTTACACCGATGACTTTTGCTTTTAGCGATGATTGAGATATCTACAAACGTCATTGCTAAAGGCTCAATTTCCTATAGTGTAATAGGTTCTTCTCACACTTGGGACTTGACAAGACTCCAAATATTTGGTATTAATGGAGACATTTGTAGAATAGAAGGAATGTTAGTTATGTAAGGTGATGGGGATATTTTCAAATGTATTTCGATGTCTAAGTTAGTAAAAAATAGTGAGAGAAGTTGAATATGAGAGAATTAGTTAGTTAGAATGATGAAAAGTACATCTTTATATAGTTTAGGTATGGTGCAAAGAGATGTTAGTAAGAACATATTTGGAAAATCATTGTCACTTGTCCCATTTCCATCACATCATCTTAAAGAAGAGGTTTCAATATATGCAGAACGAAAAAACTAAATTCAAAACTATTATAAAGAGGTTTTTGTTTATCAAATAAATGTGTTATAAGAGAGAAGTATAAGGCACAAAAGATTGAGTAAAGGTGAATGTCAGTGTTAAGATTCCTATTCAAAGTACATACCTATGTTCAAACAATAAGTATAGTGAGGTAATATATGAGGTGATATGATGATAGGTAACTTAGACCATAGGTATAATACATTTAGAGAAAATAATTTAATTTGCATAAGCCAAAAGGGTCGACTAACAAGTTGCTATTAGATCAAGTGTGCCTTTTTTTGTTGGGCAATTTTGTTAACTGATAGATCCTAATTTGTTTTGACCACACTATAAAGCATGTGAATAAATGTTATTAATAAGCTAAAAATTTATGCTTGGAAGGGTTTACTTGAATTTTCTTAGAACATTTATTTGTTATTATTATAGCATTGTGGGCTATTTGAGTTTGATTCGAGGTTGAAGGAGTTGCTTAGCTAAGAGATAACTAGGGCATTGAGTCTCAAGCTTGATATTTAAGGATAGGAGATGAAGTCCTAGGCTTAATATTCGAGGGAATTGCTCGGTATCAAGGGATTGAGTCTTAAGCTAGAGACTTGAGGGAACTTCTTAATGCCTGAGTATCAAGTCTCAAGCTTGAGACTACAACATCCAATTATCTAAATCTTAGATTATTATTTTCTATCTAATTTTCTTGACTTTAGCTAAGTTAGTCAATTATTGTCAAAAGACTGTACATACTCTGATAGCAAAGTTAGTGATTATTCAAGAGGAGAATAAACTAAAGTATCTTTGAGAGTAAGCGATAATACATATTATTTTCTCTTGCTCTGCTTTGTTGATCATTGCTAATAAATCTTGTATACTGAGTTGTGGTAATTGTGCATGGTTGTGTGCTAACTGATCATGCTTAGATGCTAAAGCTAGTAACTACTCAAGAAGAGAAATGTATATATATATATATAATCATGATGGATAAGTATTTATGTAAAATATATATAATTAATGGAGATTTTAAATTAAATGTCAAGTATATAATTACTTATTATATTCCAGTTCAATTTTCTACAAAGTTAATCCACAAATTGTACTATATAATAGAGTTATAATAAGTATACAAAAATTTTAAATTATTTTAAATGTGAAAGAGATGTAAGTATACGTGCCTACATTCCCAATTCGCATACCAAACTAACGATTCCTGCTTAACTATTTCATATATTTCGAACACGAGTAAACAATTCCCCGAGAACATAACTATTTTTGTTAGCTATTCATGAAATACTTTCGGAGGAAATCAAAGAATATTGTCCTATTGTACTGATGCAAAGGGAAAATACAGAAAGAGTTCACCACAAATAAAATTTGAGAAATTCTATGATACACCAATTGCACTACTATAAAAAATGAAAAGTTTGGATTTATTTATTTACGTAGGATTTCACAAATAAATAAATTCAATGTCTGTGTTTTGATGGTGCAATGATGTAATCAGTGCATAATAAACACTCCCAAAATCTGGTGGTAGTTCAAGCCCGGCACATTTACAGATTAATAAATCCATCAGATATGGACACATTGGCTGTCAACAAATCTGTTTTCCTATAAATACAAAAATCTTTAAATAGGAGACTCGTAGTTATACGCCTTTTTCAGATAATTTTTTTTTAACTTACATCTAACGTATTCCGCACCTTTTTTTTTTTTTATCAATTATGCGATTAATCTATATTTAGACCTAATAATGAATACTAAATTTCTCTTAATAAAATATTGACAATAATTAAATTTAATATTTTTTATCAGATCTGAAATACCATGAAACACATAAAATTTAATCTATTTTCACTGGATTTTAATAAAAATATTGACAATAATTAAATTTAATATTTTTTTATCAGATCTGAAATACCATGAAACACATAAAATTTAATCTATTTTCACTGGATTTAATATGCTTTCACTGTTTGTTTGTTTGTTTCTTTATATGCGTGTGTGTGTATGAGTTTGTTGCCCTCACTCATCTATATATCCAAGCCCTGTAAGTCTTTAGTGATTGCTACCAATAATAATTAGAAATCTCAATCAGAGAGAGACTACCGTGATCTTCTTCTCAGCCGTCTATTCAGTAATTGACTTATGTCAAGGGACCAGAAGCATTACGCAATCTTTGACTGGCACACATTTTGAATGGAATGAAATAATTTTTTTTACTTTTGAATTTTATACAAAAACGATATCATATAATTTTTAAAATAAATAACTAGCAAGTATATTATTATTATTATTATTATTATTATTATTATTATTTTTAAACATTTTAACTTTTGAGTAGCCGTGGGAAGCTCAAACCATAATATTCTGGTCATAGTTACCGTCACCCCACGGTTAAGGGATACTACTAGTCTCTTTTAAGAATTTTGAATGATATTTATATATTACCTAATTCTTTAAAATCCCAGGCAGATAGATTTAGTTTTTCTTTTTACTTGTAACCTACAACAATTACTTTAGGCTCGGCAAATTTGACTAAAATTAGGTATAATTATTTATTGGCCTCAGGTATTCAATATTTAACGTGCAATAAATAAAATCCAAGAAACTAAAATGATTATTGTGGACACTCCATAGAAGTAATTTTCTCTAATTTGCAGTAAAATAGAATAAAGAAAGAATTGAGGACCTTGATGGTGATGTTTAGAAAATCAAAGAAGGTATACCCCTTTCATGGAAATTGTTTCTGTTCTCTTGTCTTATTCGTGGAAATTCATAGAAAAGTCCGCTACGTAAACTTCCAGGATGGCAGTACATGAGCAGAGCCTCTGCTTAGTGAAATACAAAGAAGTTAACTTACATAAATTAATTAGTGATCCATGTTTAGTGAAATCCATCCATCTTCCACTACCAATAATATAGAAATTATTCCGTCCTCTATCATACAAATAAGAATTTTGCATTTCAAAAATTCATTTGACCGAATATTGTTAGATAAAAAATTTCTGTATTTGCTCTATTTTTTGATAATACTAATTCTAATTGCAGACTTGTGTTTAGGTACAAATTCAAACATAGGTTGCATTGAAAAAGAAAGGTTGAAAAAGAAAGGTAAGCTCTCCTCAAGCTGAAGGCGAGTTTCAAAGATCCATGCGTCAGACCTGCCTACGGAAAGGCAAAGATTGTTGTCAGTGGAAAGGTATTGGCTGCGACAATGTCACTGGACATATTGTCAAGCTTCATCTCAGGAATACTTGCTATCCAAAAACTTCAACACATGACAAGGAATTGTGGTACAAGCTCAAAGAAACTTTATCATTAGACTGTGGATATGACACAAACCAACTGCAAGCTAAAGAGGTGGATCCATCACTGCTGCATTTAGAATATGACTTATTTGGACTCAAGTGGAAATAATTTCCAAGGTAATCCAGTATCCACCCTTTTTGCTTTAATGTCACGCCTAAGGCATCTTTCCCTGTTCCATGCACAATTTAGCGGAAAGATTCCCATTAGTCTCGGAAACCTTACCAACCTGCACCTTCTTGATGTCGGCTACAATTGTTGGCGTGTCTATGCTGATGATTTCAGCTAGGCATTACAATTTTCTTCACTACAAGTTCTTCACTTGGAACAAGTTTATCTTTGGAAAGAGCACAGTTTGTGTCAGGTACTTCAGATGCTTACTTCCTTGTCAGAATTATACTTAATGGATTGTAGCATACAGAACCCTTATCGTCCTAATAATTTCACACATCATGTTTTCCAGAACATAGCATCTTCCCTTAGAGTCCTTGACATTTCTAGAAACTGTCTCAAGTCATTGTCGTTGTGGTTGAACAAGTTTGATAACCTTGTCGAACTATACATTGCATGCACTGATTTTGATACTTCCTTTCTTTTGTTCTTCAAAACTCGATCTCCATTAGGGTCCTTGACCTTTTTGGATACGATATTAATTCGGTGCCATCATGGTTTGGGAAATCTAAGAACCTTATGGATCCAAGATTTTCATATAGTAGACTTTACAGTACGAGTGTTGATGCTTTTGAAAATTTGACTTCCATTAAATCCCTTCATCTTTGTGGAAACAATCTTATTCAAGTGCCATCATGGTTTGGCAAGTTTAAGAACCTAGTGGACGTAGAACTTTCATATAATGGACCTTGTGGTCCAAGTCTTGATGCTCTTAAAAATCTAACTTCCATTAGATCCCTTTATCTTTTTGGAAACAATCTTATTCAAGTACCATCATGGTTTGGCCATTTCAATCGCTTTATGCATCTTGAGTCTTGACCTTTCATTTGATGTTCTTCATGTTCCATTTCCTAATGCTTTGAAAAACATGACTTCTCTTGAAGTGCCTGACCTTTCTGGGAACTATTTTGTTTTAGTTCCATCATGGTTAACTGTGCTAAAGAGGCTTCATAACTTCTACTTGCACTCCAATTAGCTCACTAACATGGGTGGATTTACATCACTGGTTTTGAGAAACCTATGTCACATGAGAATATTGGATTTGTTGTTTAGATATGTTAATTTTATTTTAGAGCAGAATTGAGTTTTGTTAAGTTAAGTTTGGGCTAAACTTATAAATAAAATTAGTTTTAAGCTAGAGTCCAAATTTTAGCCTATATAATTTTGAACTCACTTATAAATTAAGGTTTAGGCCTATGGGCTTTGGCAAAGTCCAATTTAAGCCCGTGACCCTAACATTAATTTTTATTTATTATAACAAAATGTGGGATGAAGAAAATTTACTACAATAAAATGAGAATGTAATGTGAACATATTTACTTTATAATTATATATTTCTCTTATAATTTAGTTTAAGATAGTAAGTAAAACATATAATCATATAAATTTTAGTATACCTTTTGATCATGTGCCTATAATTTTATTTTATTTTTTAATTAGAACTTGTAATAATACAAACTCATTTCTTTTTAATTTTTTTAATGTCAATTACATTATGAAATATTTTTTAAGAAAATTCCTATTTTTAGTAAATGTACAATTTATTGTTCATATTTAAAATTACACAAAATTTTTTTATCTTAGACTTGTAACTAGCGGGCGCAGGTACAAGGTAGTGGATGCACCTGCACCCGCTAACCTTTTAGAATCTGAATCGATACAGGCAGTAAGATGGTGAAGTTCTCCTAGAGTTATAGTTAAAAGTAAACTATTGACCCCAAAAAAATTTATGTTTAAATTTCGATAACCCATTTGTGCATATATATTCGTAAAAATAAGACTTTCTCAACAATGAATTAACTCATAAATATGTGCCTGTAGTTATAAAATTATAGTTTCGTTGCAATTATCAATTTGAAAATGAAATGGGACTTTTTCTTTTGCATTTAGGTTGGGACGATATGATTACAGTTTTTTTTTAATTTAAAAAATTCATCTATCCAATTTCAAAATGATATTTCTAATTGCTTAACAAGTACTAGAAAAAAATTACATTTGAAATTTTATTACATATAAAATAATGACACCGCTTACTTGAGGATTTTCAGTAAAGGAAAATTCGATACTCAAACATTAAATTAACCAAAAATACTTCCTCTCCAATCAAATATTCATACTTATACAAATTTAGTTAAATTATAAAAAGTAGACACCTATTTTTTCCTTTCTTTTAATACTCGTATATACAACAATTATAATGAATTGCTTAAAGTAACTTTTGATATATGAAATCAATTAATTTAGGATTACTAAATGAATATTAAAAAATAGGATTACTAAATGAATATTAAAAAAAAGTAAATGAATGTAATTAAAAGTAATTGGACTTAGGCTTGGGCTTAGTTTGAATTAAATTTGAGCTTAACTCAATATATAAAAGCCCAACTCCAATCCAATTAATAGGCTTAAATCCATAACATAATATAATGAAATGGGTTAATAACGAAATGGGTTAAGGGCCTATTGGATTAAGCCCAATAAGTTTCTAGGCTTTTTAAGCCTATGAGCATTTCTAATTTAGAGTTATTGGATTTGAGTTATAACGAAAGCTATGACCATATGCTAAAATGATTGAAAATTTTTGAAAATCTAAAGTCCCTTAGCATTCACTCAAATTTGCTCTATGGTCCAATTCCTTTCTCTTTTGGAAAACTATCAAACTTGAGAGTTTTAAACATTGGTGACAATCTTTTGGATGGGATCTTTCTTGATGCCATTGGGAAACTTGTGAATTTGTGGTCCATTGATCTTTCTAATAATAGATTTGATGGCACCATTAAATTTGGGGTTTGTTGCTCTTTCAAATAATAATTTTGGTGGTGTCATTCCTAAGAGCCTTAACTAACTTGTACATTTGTACCACCTTAATTTTTCTAAAAATAATTTACATGGCAATACTCTAGATAGTTTTGGTGAACTTGTGAATTAATGGGCTCTAGATTTTTCTTACATCTCTCTAGAAGGATTGTGCTTGATATAAAATGTAAATCTCAAAGCATAGATCTCATTGAGTTGAACCTATCTACTAATAATATTATTGGATCATCTCCTAAAAATATTGGTGATACAATGCGCAAAATAAGGTCCTTGATTATTGCAAACAATTGAATAAATGGTACAATGCCAAACTTGTTGTGCAAAATTGAGACATCGTACAATCTCCATCCTTTAAACAATACAATATTTGGTGAAATTCCAAATTGTTGGCAGCATACTCAAGAATATTTTGAGGAGATAATTTTGTCATACAACATGCTCTTTGGTGCTTTTCCAAGCTCATTTTTGAATACTTTATCATTATTGTGGTTGCATTTGAACAATAACAATCTTCAAGGAGAGCTTCTATTGCCAATGTATAAATTGGAGAGATTGCTAATTTTGTACCTTGGTGAGAATAAATTATTTGGGAATATATCATCAACTAAGAACATCATTCCATCTTCACAAATTCTAAGATTATCATCAAAACATGTTGAGAGGTAGCATTCCTTTAAACTATGTCAATTCTCACCATTGCAAATCTTGGACCTAGCTTATAACAAATTAATTGGCCCAATACCTTCTTGCATTGGCAAAGGAATGTTCCTAGACAAAACTAATATTCAATCAGCTCTAAGTGCTTTACCACCTAATTATGCAATGCCTACTTTAAAAGCTATATTTGTAGGAGGTCCTATAGTAAGTTGGAACCATGAAGATGTCAAACAAGTCATGAAAAGAAGAGCACTTGATTATGAACTTGGTGGTTAACATGAACTTGTCTAATAACAACTTGATTAATGTAATTCTTGAAGAAATAATCGCATTTAATGGATTGCATGAACTAAATTTATTAAACAATCATCTTCAAGGAGGGATACCAAGAATGATCCAATGTATAAGATCACTAGAATCTTTTGATGTCTCATGTAACTATCTTTCAGGCCCAATCCTTAGCAACATGTCCTTATTGACTTCATTAAGTAGATTCCAACCAGAAATTAGTTTCAACTTTTGACGACTAATATATTTATGTTGGTAATCTTTATCTTTGTGGGGACCCATTGCCAAAAAAGTGCTATTAAAAGTTAGAAGGTAGAGTGTTTGAAGATGAAGATGACAAGAAAGTTGCTCAGAAAAACAAGATTGTTTTATTTTGTTGTAGTTGTTGGTTTTGCCATTGGATTTTGGAGTTTTTTTTGGAGATCTATTTTGGATAAGAAAGCAAACGACATATATGCGAAACTTGTAATAACAATGGCAAGAATGAAGAGGAGAATGGCAAGAAATCATGTTCATGGGTGACTATGTTTGTGTTCCTATGTATTTCTATCCATTGTTGTTTGAACATTTTAGAATATGTGTGGTAGTTGTGATAAGATGTAAGGTTGGTTACATTATATGTTTATTGATCTATAGTTTAGTTTCCAACTTCTAATTAGTAGTATGCTATTATTGTGAATTTTCATTCATTATCATTCATGTTAAAATTAACTTCTAAATTTGTAGTGAACGGGATTATTATTATTATTATTATTATTATTATTATTATTATTATTATTATTATTATTATTATTATTATTGGACTAGATATTTCTCAAAAGAAACGCGCAAACTTCATTAACATATTTAATTATAATGTTGGGCAGCGTGGTTTATGTTGGTATTATATTACGTTTGATTTTTCTATATATATTGTTAACTCATAACGTTGTTCCACCTTTTTTCTCTCTATTTGGTCAAAGAATTCGAAATAGTAATTTTGACATACAGCCGGCTTACATTTTATTCATTCAAACATTTACACGTTATGCATGTTTCATAGCAGTGATAAGTTGAAATTATGCCTATTTTTTAAAGTGTAAAATTTTCGATAGGTAAATTTTATTCACCTCAAGATTTACAGGTTTCACTTGTTACATGGTATTGCTAATTGTTATAATCCAACCAAACATCATAACTCAATCCAAAAATTTCTTCCAAAATTCAAACTGAACCAATAAAGTGTGATCCAGTAGAAGTTTGAGGTCGCTGGGTGGTGAGCTAATATTGAAAAACGTGAATAGTAGTAAGAGTTTGGAGTTGTTTGATTTGTATATGAAGTAACTTCTTATGGGATATTAAAATTTCTAGGTAATAACTTTATATGTGAATTTTTCAAGAAGTATTCAAAGTTATTTGATTAATACATAAAAAGTGATACTTCCTAGGAAATAACTTCTTATATTTTATTTGATTCAACTTTAAATATTCTAAGAAGTGTTAATGAAATAATTATTATATCCTTAATATTATTATAATACAAATTAATAAATTTTAATTATTATTAATTAAATTTAATAAGAATAATTTTGTCATTATATCTATAAATAATATAGGAAGTAGAATTTACCGAAAAGGGAGATACATAAATAACTTTCTATGTTCCTGTGGGAAGTAGGACTTTTCAGGAACTTTTATTTGTTCTAACTTGTTAGATAATAATTAATCAAATAGTATATGCTTTTCATATTTAATAATTAGACAACCCTAACGGTGGTGAATAGTGACAAATTTACCAGAGGCCTGACCTCATAATATGCCTCGACTTTGTATATCCTACATAGAACTTAAGGTAAATATAGATTTCATTTATTTCATGGAAAAATAT
The DNA here is from genome assembly GCA_020226215.1 of Sindora glabra. Taxonomy (NCBI): domain Eukaryota; kingdom Viridiplantae; phylum Streptophyta; class Magnoliopsida; order Fabales; family Fabaceae; genus Sindora; species Sindora glabra. The sequence continues at coordinate 85,576,710 of CM035227.1, read as the reverse complement.
GTTCTATAAAAAATGGTATAAGAGTAAATAATTTATATGAAATTTCAATGATTAATCATAACAACATTTAAAAGTTAAGACTAAATTCAATTTATATAATTTATACACCGCATGTAATTTATTTGCCCCCTTAATTAATGCATGAAATGAAAATATTAATATCATTAATATACCTAAATTCTATTTTATTAAAATTAGTAGTCTCTTGATATCATCTTAAAATAAAAATATGGTTGGAAATAAGTGTTTTTTGGTGATTGGAAAATAATTATTTAATATTAAAATCGGTTTTTAAAACCTATAATAATAAGACAACTAGAAAGAAAAGGAATTTCTACTTCACTACAATTTTTATGGAAAAAATCCAGCAATATTTACTTTTAATATTTAAAAAAAAGGAAGAAGAAATTTCATCTTCCTTTTTCTACTCTCTTATTATTATATCTTAAAATGACCAATTTTAGTTATCAATATATTTTTTAGACATATTTTTATTTTAAAATGATATTAAAATATTATTGATATTTTATTTTATCATTTTATTTTAGTGCACTTTATATGTGTGATATGAAAATGCAATTATTATTTATTTAATTTAGAATATGAGATAGTTCATCTTAAGAAAAATATTTTACATATATATTTATAATATAAAATGAAGATACAATATGAAAAAATAGAAGAATTTGAATTAATATTAATATTAATATAGAAGCATGGTTAACATAATAATTAAAATGAAAATTTCACCTCTAATTAAATCATTTTCAATAAAATAGAATTTAAATATATTAATGATATTAGTTTTCCCATTTATTGTATTTATTGAGAGGGAAAGCAAGTTACATGATGTGCATAAATTATTTAAAAGGAGTTTAATCCTAGCCTTTAATTGTTTTTGTGATTAGTGATTGAAATTTGGAGCAAGTCATATAGACTTATATTGATGTCAAATGATCCCTATATATATGTATGTATGTATGTATGTATGTATAGATGAAAAGATGATATCCTACTTGTATTGGTATTGGTATGTATATAGTTAAAAAAAATAATACATGGAAGTATGAGAGTGGCGGAAAGCAAATTCTTTTTTGAAATAGAAAAAGTTAATTTCCTTGAATTCCTTATATTTAAACAAAAAAAATGCTTCCTTTCTTCATAATATTTTATAATTATTTTTTACAAAAAATGCTTTCTATCAAAACAAACAGAGTAGTGTTTAGTGACTTTTGATCCTTGATAATTATTTTAACAATTTATTGAATAAATATCTATTTTAACTCCTAAAGATTAGCTTTGTATCAATAAGGTACTCAAAATAAAGTTGGTATCAGTTTGATCCTCCAATATTCTTTCCATAATATTTCAATCTTTAATTATATTAGCCACTAAGTTACAAACATAATTCTGAGTAGACTAAAATAATTTTCATGAAATTCATTTGTATTAATTTCATTCCTTATAAATCTTTTGCATCAATTACATCATTCACATATTAAAAAATTGATTATTTTAATTCATTTGTTACTATTTTTGTTAATAGGATAATGACTTCATAAGTAAAAGAACTAAAAGAAGGGAATAAATATAATGTGACAAAGAAAATTGACACTAAAAATTTGTGAGGAATGCAATTATTTGCCAATTCTTTTATCATTTAAGAATACTCCAGTTGTTTTCTTTTAAATGTTATTTTAGGAAAATTTTTTGTTTTTAGTTTGCACCTAAATATCCCGGTACCTTTTGGCATGGGACCTATTCGGGTGGGAGCAATAAATAGTAGACTCTCCCAATAACAGTGCAGGCAAGAATCAAGCTCAGGACCATTTAGATCTAGAATACCTTAAGACTTAGTTTGCTACCACTAAGATAATTAATTGATAGTTTTTTGCCTATTTTTACTTATCACTTTTGGAATATTTCAATGAAACATTAATAATTTTTTTCCAATGTTTCTTTAGAGTAAATGAGGCAGAGATACCAGTTAATTAGTAGGAAAAAATTAGTGCAGAAATAATGAGAGAGTATTAATGGGGAGAGATGATAGATAAATTTAAAAAGTAATAATAATTTTTAATGTAACTGAGAATACTTAATTATTTCTTTATCCTTCTATGACAACCTTAATTGACAGGTATTAAAAAACAGACGGAGTAATATTTTCTCTTAGCTTCTATAGCTTCTACGTCTTTGATAATGCATATGCGTCAGACTATTCCACACGCTCTCAAGTATCATTATCATATATATCCACAGCCATATAAGGTAAGGAGAAGTTTTTGCTTGATCGGTATGTGCTCTCGAACTATTAAAATATAAGTTTAAATTTAATTTATTTTTAATATAAAATATTTTACATTATTAATGAACAAAGAAGATAATAATTCATTAAAATAATATTAATTAAGATTTTTTATCAACAGTAAAAATCTTTAACAATTTTTTAATAACATGACAATATATGAATAGGTAATAATGTAAAATTAATTTATATTAATAATAATTAAATTTAAATTCTTAAAATATTATCACTTATTAATTAATAAAATAATCAATTCTTTAATTATCTCTACTTAAATTATCAGTAATGATTTATTAGTTCACACCACTTATATGTTACTTGGCAAGCAAGAACATCTAGTAAGGGTAAATACTACAATTCTACAACGTTGCTTTCTTTGGCCACCTAATTCAAAGATGGCACTTTACCCTTTTGTAGGGTCCAATTGAACAGAAAATTTTAATTTTTCAATGGGCATATAACTTGAGTCTCCGCTATTAATAAAAATTTATCATTTTGTTATTATTAAAAAAATAAATAAATAATTTTTCAACTAATTTTCTTATATTCTTTGAAATTTTTATTAGTTGTTAGCACATAACTTACATATCTACTGAGCAACTGACTTGCCAATTGAGTGTTGGAAGTAATTGTTATATTTAAAAATAAAATAATTAATTTTATTAGAAATATTATATGAATTAGCATTAATTAATTATTGAAATATTTATTTAAGTAATTAATTTTATATTGTAACATTAAACATAGAATAGATCGGGCTCTGATTTTATATGTATGATTTGTGATAGCTTAGATCATGTATAAACTCATATGGGTAAAGGTCTCAACCTGCAGTCCTTTAATGGTCAGTAGTTTCCTATCATAAGTCTGACCTTAAATATAGATATCAGGGTTATTATTTTGGATGATGCATAATAAGGATTTCCACTTTTAAAATTTTCTTTCCCTTTTCTCTCTATCTAGATAACCTAAGGGGTGAAGTAGGTTGCAATTCTACTCACTATCATCATTCAGATCTGTCGTGACTTCATCAAATTATGCACTAAGTACGCTTATAATTTTATTATGATCAATTTCATATTTTATGATTTTAATTCATACTTCCAACAGACAGCATCAGAGCATGTTGGTAGTACGAATAATCTGATTATAAGCATACTTGGTGCATAATTTTAAATCATACTTCCAACATTGAATACATACATTGCAATGCATGGATCATTAAATTTGGGTAGATTATGCAGTAATGTCGACTATAGCGTACAATTACTGTAGAAAATTGGAGAACCACAATTTCGTGGTATTCTTCACGTTATACTCTTGGCAATATTAAAGTTTTCACGTTAAATTAGGTATACAGGAATGCTGCGGTTTGCTTAGAAGGTAAATCTTGCATGAAGTTGAAAATTCCTAAAACTTAGGGTGTGTTTAGATGTATTTTTATTTTTTGTTTTTAAAAATTGTTCTTAAAAGTTGTTTTTAAAAAATTATGTTTTTGCTTTCAAAAATCGTTTTCAAATTAAAAAAAATGAATAGATAATGTTTAGTGAAGCAAATAAGCAAAAATTTCATTTAATCACAAAACTGCTATAAAAAACCAAAAAAATTGTTTGGAAAACATCTAAAATTTATTATTTTTTGATGAAACAAGAATTTTAGGAATAATTTTAAAACAAAATTTGGAAATAGTTTGACAAATAGAAACTTTTATTTTTTAAAAAAATTTAAAACTATTTTTAAAAATACAAATCAAACAGGCTCCAATAAATTCCATCCTGACTTTTTCAAGAGGTACCTAGGTGCATGAAGTTGAAAATTTTAGGAACTAAATGAAGCTGAAAATTCTAGAAACTAAGGGTCTGTGTTTTTATTGTTTTTAATATTAACTTTTATTTTCAAAAATAAAAACTTATTTACTAATCTATTTTTAGAATATATTTTTAAAAAACTATAACTCTAAATCTATACTTTAAAAATAGAAATAATTTTTAATTATTTTTTGAACTTATTTTCATATTTTTAATGTTAATTTTGTAACTAAATTAAATATGTTCTCATTTGCAACATTGATCACATTTTTTCTTTGTTTACCTTCAATTAAAAATAATTTTCAAGAAAAATAATTTTAAAAATAATTTTTTTAAAACAATTTTTGAATATAGAAAAATACATCCAAATATATCCTAATTCACTCCTAACCTTTTCAAAGGGTCTAGTGGAAAGCTACTTCCTTAATTTTATTGAAATAAAATTTCTTGAGA